>CAJUYH010012209.1:0-10260 GCA_910591685.1 Galerucella tenella | reverse complement strand
GTTGTCAAATTTAGTAGTAACATAACAATATTGAAGTAAATATGTGAATATCAGAAAATAAGAAATAGAAAACTAAAAACAAACAAGAAAACCCAGGCCACGGATGATCGAAGTGTAATTAAGTATAAAAATATCAGAAAATAAGAAATAGAAAACTAAAAAAAAAGGAAACCCAGGCCCAAACCCGGTTGATCAAAGTTTAACTACGTATAAAAATATCAGAAAATGAATAAAAAACAAAAAAAAAAAACAGATCACTACTGGGTTTCAAACCTGCGACCTCTGGATTGTAAACTCAGTATCCTACCAGCTGGGCTAATCTGCTTACATTCAATCACATCGAATAGAAGGTTGAAGGCTGCTTGGACGCATGCGCACCTTAACTACTAAATTTGGGGAGTGTCGAGAATCAGTAAATTAAATTTGACAACGTTGGTGCCAAGTCTGGTAAATAAGCTCGGGAGCCATGTTATGACACCGGCTAGACGCTAGTGATAACTGGATGGGTAGACTAAACGTGGGAGTAGAAGTAGAGCTGAAGTGCTCCCGGCATCAGAACGGCTTCCAAAACACAAAAAACACAGTTTCATTATCGGTACTTAAGTATTTTGATTAGTAAATATTTTATCCCCATTTTCCATTTGCTGTTAGAAATAAAAACATTCAGCCATATTTTGAATGTGTGTTCTTTTAACAGCTGTATAAAATATTTATGTTTCCAAGTAGTGTAACAAGAATTTGAGGTTAGATTTGAGAAAATAGGTTTTTCAATAAAACGTTTAACCAAGTAGTGCTGTTTTTACCTATTAACCAAACTTAAAGTTAAAATGATTTATTCATTCATCCTGAAATTCTTCTTTTAATTGTGATTATATATTTTCATGGTCATTTCATTTTACTGTTATAGTGAGGCAACTGCAACTTCGTAATAGTATTTGACTATCTTGAATAATTGTGTATATTCAAATTGGAAAAAAATGGTACTTATCACGTAATTTGCGCAAATAATTAACACGTAATAGTTTCATTGAAATTGGAAGAGTTGTGCACAAAAATCCTGATTAGTGCACATAAATAATACAAAATTACCGATACCTTTCGAATTAGTACTCAATTCATCTTCACCATTTTTCTTCTTTTTGTTAATTTTGACTGTTCCACAAGGAATATGCAGAAGATATTCGCCATTTTTATTTCAATATTTCAATCGGATTGATATATATTTTATCAACATTTTCGGCTCTTATTTGATATGATAATGCAAATGAATAATTTCAAACATAAAATATCAATCCCATTTTAATACTGATACATTACAAATTAATAATCCACAAGTAATTACAGTTTGACATCCGGTTAATAATTCATATCGAATTTCTGCCAAACCATTTAATAATAAATGGTCATAAACGGTGGTTTTCCGATTGGAATGTTGAATTTGCATTCCTCGCTAGAGTGATTTTCATATTTTATTTTCTATCTTCCAACATATTAACATGAAACAGTTAATAAAAACATAAATAGTTATTTTCATTTCATTCATCTTTATAAATGAAAAATAGTCCATACTCGAGCGTGTATGAAATATCTAAACGTCTCTCACTGATAAGTAATAAGGAAGAATAAAAAGAATGAGAACTGAAAAATAATGACAGAGTAGCTAGTTATATAACTAGTTGAAAAATGAAAGTTTGGACCACATCATTTGCAAAAAACACGGTGCTTTGCATTATGTTTATATACAGCTTTTTTGTTATTCTCTTGGTAAAACAATTGATTAAGTTCACGAGGGATCAGCAGAGTTACAAGGTTAGTTGTGCAGTATAGAAAGACACCGAATAGCAGCACAGGATTTAGCACAGGCCAACTTATGTTTTATAGAATATTCAGAACCAGAGTGGATTTAGTGAAAACAAGCTTTAATACAAAAATTTTTGCAGATTCAAGTGAGTACTAAAATTTTGAGTTTGGTTCAAGAAGGATTTTTTTAAAGAACATAATAAAGGAGCATTTGGAATGATTATCAGAAAATAATGTCAATTACATTATTAGACCTGTTGATCAATCATTTTCAACGGGTTATTCTGACCCGATCTGTTTAAAATTCATCAGCATCGGGATTCTATTTAACGATACGATTGTAACTGCCAACTAAAATTGACAATTAGCGATCCTTTTCTTCGATTGGTCGTAGAAATGCAGGTCGATTCACTCGATAGATATGGACCAGTCGTATTTGTTTACTTATCTCAATAATTATAATACATTTACTAATCGAATGCCCAAAGTTTGAACAATCAAGACAAGACAATAACATAAACGACACACTAGAACTTATACTTGGTGAAAAATCTAATCACGAAAATCTTTTTAAATATATCGAAGAAATCAACATACTTCCAAAAGTATAAGAAATTTTTGTGTATATTTTTTATATATGTATATATTTATGTCGCCAATTACCCCAGAGGTAGATGCGACTTTTTTGTGAATAAAAAAAAATAATAATTATAATACTGTTTATTTCCTGACATATTGTATCCAACGCATTTTGATTTCTGAAAAAAATTATAACGTTTCATGTGTGTTTTGTCGATTTTTTGGAATATTCACGGAAATAACATAAATAGGAGTTATTTTTGGAACTTTAGTTCTTTACGTCAGGTTATGTTTGAGCGACCAGGGGTCGCGACGCGAAAGATCTGACCGTTACGTTACGTTACGTTATGTTATGTTACGTTGCTTCGTTATGTGCCTTGCTTGCGTGCGTGTGCTCACTCCTGAGTCTCTCTCTCTCGTTTACGAAGCAGCGATTCATATGCTTCGGCCGGGAATCGAACCCGGGCCGCCCGCGTGGAAGGCGAGCATTATACCACTGAACCACCGATGCTATATTGAAATTCTATGCAAAGCTGGTATTCGCAGTGCTGGTGATCTTGAATTTGTTCGGATAAATTTTTATTATTATTTCCATAACTTTTTTTGCGCGATTGATCTTTTTTGTTTATTTACAGCATCGGTTGTCAGGACGGTAGGCTGTGTTTACTGGTTTTTAAGTTTAACACGTCGGTAAAAGTGATTTACTTACCGTTCAGACGTCGAAATAGTATGATAAGTATCAAGAACGGTAAGGGTTGTTTACCGGTCGACAGCAATTTTGCTGGAGACCGGTATTACCCTTAACGTTCGAAATGCTTATACCATTTTTTGCGCGATCGTATTGAAATATTCGAATTTTGAATAAAATAATTTTAATTTCTTCGGAATAAACGAAATGTCAGAAGTGACATTTATACTCCTCGATCAGTTTAAAATATAATTTGCATTTTGGTGAAATTTTTTTCATGCTATTTATTACTTTTTATATTGTTCTGTTCGATTCTGTTCATTGAAAAATATCAATCTTCTTATTTTTTTGTTTCTTTTGTGTAATGAATGAAGTAATATATTATTCAAGACCACTTAAATGTATGTAGGGCTAGGACGTAGTTCACTTACCGACGTCTGAACGGTAAGTAAATCACTTACCGACGTGTTAAATTCAGAAACCAGTAAACACAACCTACTGACCTGACAACCGATGCTGTAAATAAACAAAAAAGATCGATCGCGCAAAAAGTAATAAATAGCATAAAAACAATTTCACCAAAATGCAAAACTGATCGAGAAGTATAAATGTCACTTTTGACATTTCGTTCATTTCGAAGAAATTTAAATTATTTTATTCGGAATTTATTTCAATACGATTGCGCAAAAATGGAATAAGCATATCGAACGTTAAGGGTAATTACAACGTTTGCTTGTAGATTCCTCTCGTAAAATTGGACAAAATGATATCAGGATTAAGGGGTCTAGCACATTTACTTTTCGAAATACAGGGTGTTGAAATTTTGAAAACTTGAATGTTTTCATTCGATAACTTCAAAATGGATGAATGAATTTATTTGACATTTGGCAGGTTGTTTATAAATGTAAAAGGGCATATTTTGATAGAAATAGTAGTTTGTGCAACTAGTGTGGATATGATGGCCATATCGCACGAGGACGAAGTTTGAGCACGACGCCGTAGGCGAAGTGCTCAATCGTTCAAGTGCGATATGGACAATCCACACGAGTCGAACAGCATATTTTTTCTACGACCCACTTGAGAAAAAATCTAGGAAATAAAAATTTTCATAAACTGTGATATAACGTCAAATTAAAAATTTAACAATTCAATTTTATGTTTCCACTAATTTTTGTGTGGTAAACGTACAGTTTTTGAATGTCCAATTTGTGTAATGCTACGGTTTCCCTTTTTAAATATACGATGCTGTTATAAGTAGATGTTGCCTCATGAAGGGTAACGTACCATTATCTATAATAATGAATATTCTGCTAAATATTTCAAACGTCTACCTGTTGTCGTTATTAATATCAAGCAGAATAAATATTTAAAATAGAATTAACAATAAAAAAACTTATTCACGGGGAATCGAACCCGGGTCTACCGCGTGAGAGTCTGGTTTGCTTACTACTCGACCACCGAGGAATATGCAAATCGTTCATCTATAACGTAAGATGTATTACATAATTTTTGCTTAAAAGGAACTAAAGCTCCTACCGTGTGTCCCACGACACGTTCTACCTTTTTATTCTTCAAGTTCAAAAATGTAAAGATAACTCGCTGGAATTACCTCACGATATTTAGCCGAGAACTTCTTTAAGACTCGACGCTAACGACTTAACAAAAAAATAAGTTTTATAAAAATGGAATTGTATCAAAAATCGTCCATTATATTCAGACGTCTGAGTGTGGATGTAAATATAAACGTGTTGGAAAAGATAAGCAATAAGTTTGGCAACATTTCACTAGATATGGTAATACGATAAATCCACCCTATCGATTACTAATACAGATTTATGTATAATCCACATATTGCATGCGAAAACTGTCATCATGTTTTTATTCTACCGCACTCGTGGCCAAAATGTTAATAAAATAATGTACAATTTTCACGGACATGCTAAACCACACATTTCAATTTTCTCCCTTTATCATGCAATCTACATCGTTACACAAGGGTGTTTCAATATATTTTTGATGTGCATTTTTCGAAGTAGATAAAAAAAATCCTCACCAGTGTAAGTTAAACCATTATATTTTTATTTTTTAAGCATTGAGAATAAAGTTTTCTCAGCAAATAAACAGTGGAAAAAATATTGAAATTTGTTCCTCCGTCAGAAAATACGAATTACTAGAAAAGTTGAGAGAATCCTCAAATTATCTGTAGACGAAGTTAATCAAAATTGTTGTCTATAATTAACTCAGGAAAACTGAGGCGTACTTTTAGATGGTTGAATTATGAGAAATATACCAATACAGAAGCTATGAATGACAACTAGGTGCTCTCAACTGTGATTTTCCTTTTAAATAATAGTTATCTTGTTCTATCTGTCTTTCAACTATCTCTCCTTCATCATAGTTTCAATTATTTATGTCATTTTATCTTGATGTTCACTCAACTCATCAAAATTGTCTTCGGAACTATTAAAACTGCAGTCTGCTTCATTCGACTGAACATCTTACTTTTTCTATACAATCTGTGAATTATATCATCACAACTTCTATACCTCTCATCACTGTTGTATCCGATAAGGTACCCTCTAATACTCTTTTTGTCAATTTTTCTTAGTTTTTGTTCAGGAGTAGGTATGTGTGAAGGACACTGATCCTACAATTCTCAGAGGCTTTATTTTTGGCTTTCCTCCTAATCCAGTAGGTACATATGGACGTACTCCTTCTTTCGATAATTTGAGAACGTATATGATTGTACTAACCAACAAACTAGCCCAAGTTATGTGGGAATGTTAGAAAAGCCACCCATTCCGCTTGAATCCCAAAAGACATGCCAGCTGTCTGTCATGAATCATGGAGATATACGCAAAATTAAGCATGGAACGAGGCATGGAATAAGTGTTGAAAGAAGCACTTTTCTGATGTACTACTTCACTTTTGCCAAGAGGATTTATGGAAACCTAATTTGAAAAGTTTGATGAGGTCAGTCCCAGTCAGTCCCAGAACTACAATATTTTCGAATCAGGGTGGAAACGATAGGGTGCTTCTTCTTTCCAACGATTCATATTAATGGATAGGTCCTCACAGATTTCGTCTCCTCCTTTTTTTTGGGAATCGTTTGTATTTAGGGCCTGGCTCGATCTCTGAGCTTTCTAACATAGATGCAGCTTCTTTGACCCGATGTTATATTGGCTTCTTTTCCATTCCTTTCATTATCACCTCTTCATGATCGTTATAGATAATATTACTAGCATAACCTGAAACTAACGGCTGGGAAAGGTGATACAAAGGTGGCATAAGGTCGAATACTGCATACAGAACCGTGAAGGTTGGTAGTTATTCTTCAACTACGGCACTACAAATTTTTGTTTTGTTAATGAGAAGGTCGAGTATTTAGGGAACAGATGGTAACAGTAAATTGCTTGGAAAGTCACTTGAGATACATAAGGAGGAAGTTTTTAATCGCAGTTACTGTTAATTAATTTATTATATCTATCAAAACAAACAGAAGCTCGGCTTACATCGGGAACACGATTGAAAAAATTTTTCAACTTCTTAACACCAATTTTCTCTCCTTATACCTAAGTATTCGAATTTCTGTAATACGTTTTAAGATGTATTTTAAAAAAGCATACAGCTTTATATTACGTATTAAGTTAAATTGATTTTAACCCTTTTTTAAAGGTACCGCAATGCGTCAATATGTATTATTTTCTGATAAAGAATTGTCACGTTCACGGATTCTCTTATAAACGGCTGGACACGCTTCAATATTTTTTTAAATGTGACACGACAGGCCTCATGAAACCTGAAATCGATAATGTGATAATATCTGATGTTTTATTCATGGAGATTAATTATTACATTGATAGTGACAGACAAAAATGGAGGCGTTGAAATAATTTTTGTCTAAAACGCATGAATAAAATAATGCGAAATATTCATGAGCATAACAAACGAGTTGGTGGATGTGATTAATAGTGAACATATTTGTTATGAATACATTGTACAATAAACAAGGAAGAAATAACTCCATTATTTTCGGAAACTCGAATTTTCAAAAAAAGCACTAAAATAACAGGTTAACTGAGAAAATTTATACAACGATCAATACTTATTTTTTGTTTCCTTCAATGTAATTTAAAAACTATTGTTGGCCATGTATTTATTAATTGTTTTATAATTGGTTCCAAGCAAACACCAATCTACACACTTCTGCTCGGTTGTAGGTGCTGAACTCAGCAATTACGGCAATTACGTCCCAGCACTTGGCAATTTTAAATGTAAGCTGCCAGTTTCAAGATCTTCATTCTCCGTTTTGTAATGTATACTATGAGGGTACTAGTCTCAATCCCACTTTCCTTAAAATGTATATGAAAGAGGTAGCATCTACAATGATGGCTTAAGAACTGTTCAAGTTTCTGCATGCAGAGTTCACTTCAATTCTTTAAATCTGTACATAAAATGAACTATCGACAATCCTAATAGCATACAAGCACTACTAGCCCTGAAGAGACCTCGTAATGCTAGGCTCATTATTAGAATGTCGCCATGTCTTTATTGAGGCGACAAATAAAAATGTAGTCACATTGTGGTGGACCAAAAGACTTGGTAAGCCTACAGGCAACAACATGTCTAGGAAAGCAGTAGTACAAATATTTTCAAACCACCAATGCAATAGTTACAGTAGTAGCAAGTCGAGGGCGTGAACATAGTCACAATAGGTATAAAGGTGGGATGGAACAAAATACTACAAATTAGCCCAGGTACTACTGTACTATCCTGACAGTGCAGCTGCAAAAGCTCCTTAGCAATATCATTGAAAGACTGGAAATCTTTCCAGAGCTTAGCTGCGAGGAGTTTCGATCTCCACTCAATTAAACACTTTTGGAGACCACTACGACAAAATTACTCAACCAATGATATTAGATCTACTGTTTTTCATCATCATCAAATCAGATCGGTGATTCTTAGTATGATATATCGTTGTTGAGGAGTATTAAACGCAAAAGCACACAATAGACCATTCCAGAACACCTGAAATTGACAAGTCGCCCATATTGTACTGGGTCTCCTGTTCAGTTGGAGTTGGGGCTTGTGTATTTTGACACGTGGTGTAAGTCAGTTGGTTGTCGCACAGATATTGTACAATATTTTGTGATATATATTTTATTTAAATAATAAAAATTTCACAAATAAAAAATGAGCAGTCAGTAAACTGTCTTTGAATCGAATTAAATCATAATTTAAATGTCAGCAGACGAGACAATTAATCAACTTAAGAGATATTAATGATATTTCAACGGAAGTCAAGAGCAAAAGATTCGGATGTACAAAGAAATTAATTTAATAGTCACCTCGTTTTGTTGATACAGCCAAAAACCCAAAAAAAGATACCTCATCCACTCCTTTTTTGCATTGAATACTCATTAACAATACAATGCGATGAAACTTGAGATAATTTTAAGAACAAATTGTGAATTGAAGTCTAACTAACATTTGCTGCTTACCAGTGAACTGAATAGAATATGACATGAGGACCCAGTACAGTATGACTGAGCTGTCAGTGGCATCATTCTGAAATGGATTTTACCTTCTATAAGATTTTTTTTAACCCGATAAATTTTCATTTGGTCGGTTAGTGTTATTACATTAAATTTTTCTTGAAAAATAAAACAACGTTCATTTTTCCAGATGTGAAAAACAGAAGGAAAATGAAGTTTATTCATTGCGACTGAGATTATAATTTTGTGAATTATGCGCAGTGTAGATAGGATTTTTCATTTGGATGTTCATAAATGGAAAATTTAACATTGTAATTAGGATCAAAGCATATCAAGTGAATGAATACTTTTTAATGCAACCATGAAAATAACATTTATCTATTTAAAGAACAGCTCGTTTTGAATTATATATTAATGAGTCAGTTACCACAAATGTGTTTATGATTTTCCGATGTCCATACACTAGACCTACCTACCTTTAACTTTTATAGAACGAAATTTCAACGAAGATATAAATAAAATATTAAATCGTAGTTGTTGAGGAATAAGTTGAGTGCTATTATCATATCATTGAAAACGTTGACAAGGTTAAACCAAAATTCCGTTAACAATTCCTAATGATTACATTAATAACTAATAATGTATTATGAAAAAATCAAGTGATAGCCTATATAGACGACATCGCAATAATAACAAGATCACTAAAAGAACTGGAGCAAATATTTAGAAATCTGGAAAATAAATCTTCTATCTAACTGGAGGAAAAAATAAATATTTAGAAATGGGTGCCGGGGGAAACAGGAAAATAGATATAGCAAGCGTTCCAAAAAGGTAGGCCACTTTATATATCTTTATATATCTGAGTAACAGTGACATTTGAAAGCGAGGAAGATGTGAAAATAAAAAAAAGGATAATAAAATCCAATAGTGCCATGGGAGTCCTAGAGGATAAGACGAGATCAAAATTATTATTAAGAGGCGTGAAGCAATCACACAACCTATTCTGTTATAACCAAGTGAAGATTGGAAAAGATATAAATAAACAAGATAATTGGGAGCGAGAGATTCTAAGAAGAATGTACGCAGGAATTAGTGATCCGAGGCAGTGAAGGAAAAGAAAAAACAAAGAAATCCGTGGGATGTATAGGGCAACATGCATTACAAGTGAAATTCGAGCACAGCGGCTTCGATACTTATGTCATGTTCGTAGGATTGATGACGAAAGGTGGTTAACAAAATGCTTTTTGAAGGTGAAGGAGGTGAGAAGAAAAGGGGACGACCTTGGAAGAAATGAATGAATGCTGTTAAAGAAGACTTGAGACAGTTAGGAATGGATGACTGGAATGGGATAGCAAGAGATCGAATGAAATGGAGAAATATAACAAAAAAGTAGGAGCTATGGACCTGTGAGGCCTAGCACGCTGTTTTATATACTATATACATCACTAACTGGTAGCTAACTGGTGAGCTATTCAAAAATGGACATGATAGAAGAGTAAAAAGATGTATTCCCAGATTCCAACAATACAATTTCTAATGATAGCTTAACTGTTGATTTTATTGGCATTCATAGGTGTTGCCATGTCGTATTTAAAAGCAATAATCATACAATAAGTTGAATTTCTTTGAAGTAAGAAACAAATTTGGAACGTATGGTTTTAAATGAAACTAACTGTTTCTAAATGACTCCACAATATA
>CAJUYH010012208.1:0-10261 GCA_910591685.1 Galerucella tenella | reverse complement strand
TTACTATTATATATTATTAAAGAAAACTAAAACAATATTTGTTAGTTAAAAGTGACAATTAATGGAAGATGCTTGACCTTAGACATCAAAAGAAATGCGCAAGTACTATGGGATTAGGACTGTAACATTTTCTAATACCTTACCTTCCTTAGAAAAACCTCATAAAACCACCACCTCTAAATGACAACCATATGACAACAAAAAGAAATATCTTAAATTTCTTTTGGATAAGTTATTACCAGTTCATTTAAGATAAGACAATTGCAGCCAGGGTAGGGAATCTCCGAACGAGCGAGGGTACCGCCACCTAGGGGGTCGGAAATATACTAAAATTGCGGATTTAATAAAAACATGAAGAGAACTGTAACGCCGTTGAAAGATACTTCCACCCACTTCGACTGTTTAACTTAACCTAATAACCACTTGTTTGTAGACGTGTCTCTTATCTACGTTGTAGGCGATTTTGTCAATTTTGTGCCAGTAGTAAATTCTTGTAGTAAGTTCTTGTATATATATAATATTTTGTTTAGGTCGGTGTGTTAGTTTAGTTTAGTGTGGACTTTTTTATATATAGACAATGGCTACAAAATGTATAGTTAAGGACTGTACTGTGAGGTGCACCCGGTAAGTTTTTTTTTATAATATAAAACCTCGTATAAAACATGTTTAATTAACTGAAAAGTGACAAAATATTGAAGTAGTCTTTTATACAGCTTTAAACTTCCGAGCCATGAAGAACAACGTTCGGTTTGGCTGGAGAGAAGTGGAAACCTCCTTTTGGATTTAACAGGGCACAAAAATTGGAGAATATGCCCTCGTCACTTTGGCCAGGACTGCTTTGTTAAAGTAGAAAAAGGCGAAGGCATGGTATTGAAAAGGTTTTCTTTGCCATCCCTGTTTTTGCCTGGTAAGTAAATTTTTTTGTACCTACATATATTTATTGAATGTTATTATATTAGAGTGTTTTTTTAGATTAAAATCCAAAGGAGGGATCTGATTTTTTGTTTCCCACTATGGTACCCTCACAGGTAACAGCTCTTCAGCAAAATAAAGGTATTTATTGTTGTAAGTTTGATATAATTTAACTGATACAAAGTTTCTGTAGATGTGATGAAAGAATCTGTTTCTTATTCCCCAGTTGGGAAGGTGACAACACCAACCAAAACCTATTCAAGGGAATTGATTAATGGTGAGTTTTTTGCAACTCGTTATGATATAATTTTGTCAGTCATACAATGTACCTAAGAAATATTAACATAATTTTTATGTTACAGCTATTCCATCCATGAGCCGGGTGTGTGAGGAGGACATTTTGCAGAGCATCAATCCATTATCAAATAATGGTATGTATCAAGTAAAATATCTTCTATATGTGTCTTTTGTTATATTATTTGATTTGTTTAATTTCCATAAAAAACAAACTGAATAACATGTTTTATAGTACTATATTACTAAATGATTAAATTGTCTACAGATACTGCAAATATGTATTCTCCACCTCCCAGAAGTAAAAAAAAAGAATTTCTCGAAGAAAAGTACAAGCGTTTTTCAAAGGTGAGTAGTTTCAAGAAATAAATATGTACCTAAATGTTTACAATCATATATGTGTGAGCTATATGAATAAAAATATCCAAATTTAATTAGATAATATAATATATTAGTCATGATAGTCATAACCAAGTCATAATCAGCAAACTAGAAATGGATGTGTTTCATGTTTTCTTCAATATACATCTGCCTATCTGCCCACAGAAACAGTTGCTGATAGATAAAACTATTTCTTTATTTGTACGAAACAATGTTATTCTTAAAAAATATTTTTGAAATGAGTACATTTAACCGTTAACTCAAATTACTTTCTTTATTTGCAGAAGCCGAGGAATCAACAAAAAAAGATTTTTACGAAGACAGTGACCCTCATAAAGCACCTTAGAGCAAAAAATGTTGACCAAAAAGATATAAAATATTTTGTTAAACTATTTACTGAAAAGGAAGGGTTAGTGAACATCTTGGGTAATTACTCGAAAGTGGCCCTCAATTTTTTTTAATCAAATCTGAAAAATTTGCGTATGAAGCCCAAGGGGCGTAGGTTCTGCTAAGATGACAAATTGTTTGCACTGTCATTGTACAAGAAAAGCGCCCGAGCATATCGCTTCCTGTCCAAGTTTTGCAGCTTAGGTACCATCCCGGAAATCCTGAATAGTGTATCCTTTTTACCAGGTGTAAATGAACACATTTTCACACATTTAAAGATCCAGGTCAGTAAGCTGGGGGAGGAGGACAGGTATTGTGTTTTAATGTTTGATGAAATTTCTCTCCATCCTCATTTAAAATATAATCTGAAAACACATTCTGTAGATGGGTTTGTGGACTTAGGTATTAGGAAGCGAAGGTTACAGTTTGCTGACCACGCCCTAGTATTCATGGCAAAAGGTATTCGTAAACCTTGGAAGCAACCCATATTTTTTGGTTTTTGTGAAGGTACCACACCAACAGTCGACTTGGTGCATTGCATCAAAATGATTATTGGAGAATTGCAGGCGATCGGTATCACTGTGATCGCTACTGTATGTGACCAAGGTGCCACTAATCAAGCTGCCGTGAATCAATTAGTAGGACCTAGTCGCACTGGGCCCCTAACTTACACAGTTGGAGATCCTTCTCAAGAGATCGTTCACCTTTATGATCCCCCCCATTTATTAAAGGGGATCAGGAACGGTCTTTTATGTAAGGATCTTCAATACGAGATGAACGGCAGCAACAAAGTGGCATCTTGGTCGCATTTATCTCGATTATATGAGATCGATCGAATGCAAGGACCCTTCAAGCAATGGGTTAAGTTGACTGATGAACATGCCCATTTTTTCATTATCTTCTCATATTTGTGTATTATGTATTTACTAAAAACAGTACCTCCTTCTCCTATTTCAGTGATTATTGGTTTTTACTGAATGTTTGTGAATTTTTAACTTCAATATGTTATATTTGATTATTTTTGTACTCCACAATATGCATCTTTTTCTGTATTTCAACAATAACGGTGAGAGGGTCACTGTTCCACTATTTGTTGTACTTTGTGTCTTTTCCGGATCACTGTTAATCGTAAACTTATTAATGCTTCTTACCTTAAAAAATCGTTTTACCTTACATCGTATGCGATTCAAAATAATTTACCACATTTATTGTTCTTCCTGTTTGTCATTAAAAGATGTAAAAAACGTTTTATTTGCTGTGTACTTTTTATTTTAAATAAAATATATAAACTTGATGATTGTTGCTTTATTTTTCCCACTCCAGGCATTATATGGTTCATTTTTTGACATTTCATTTAATTTAACTTGACTATCTGATTGTTATTATTGTGATATCAATCAAAATGTTGAGTTACTTTGAATGAAATTTCAAAAAATGGACCATAAATGCCATATTGCAATAAAAATAAAATCACCGTAATTTTGAATATGGCGCCAGCCGCGAAAAACTGTAAATTTACAGAAATCTTCTTTTCCACTGTTAGCGGAGATCACAACCATGTCAAATGTGTTAGAGTTTTATTTTCCGACCTGTAAGATGGCGCCACTGGTAAAATTAATTCGTCATATGAAGCGCCACGGGTCAGATTCCCATCTATCAGTGTTATGTTATCTATGATTGCAGCCACTGTCCCACTGAACAAAATCTAAATATCCAAAGTGTCCGGGGTTGCCAGACAATTTAATCAGAATTTTTTGTGTTGGTTTGTCGTTTTCATTTCATTTGCAATTTATAGTTTGTTATTCACTGGACATCTTGAAATTTATGTATTTAATCATCAAAATTTTATAATATCTGCTCTTATTTTTGAGTTGAATGTAATCTTATGCAATAAACAACTTATTAACATAATTTTATGCCAACTACTGGAAAAAATTACAACGTGGCAACGATGTAAAACATCTGTCTGATCTGTCATGTTTTGTTATTGCAAACTTATAATAAATGAACTTATCAACCTAAACTGTATTATCTGAAATCCAATTTCAATTTTGAGTGCAAATTTGAAGTGTTACATTTTTTAAAACCCCAAATTAAATATCAGGTTAATTATAGCAAAGTAGCAGCATATTGTATTAACTTTAATTTTTTTTGCTTCTCCATAAAAATATTGATTTTCAGTTAATACAGTTTTGAATGGGATGTGTGATTTTATGTGTTGTTTATTCTATTTTATAGTATGTACAAAAAGTACGAGGAGTAATAAACCCTAATTAAGTATGCAAAACCTTTACAGGGAGCACCATGAAATTTTTGATAAATCTCTTACTTTAAATTACATTTCTTCCGTAAATCTAAAAACCAGGTAGATCGACCCCGTATTTGTTTCAGTTGTAGCAAAGTTTAGGGTTTCTTCATTGTTAAAGGATTAGCAGATAAGCAATAACGCAATGCAGCGGTGTGTATTTTGGGAAAAAAATACGTTTTAAATTATAATATAATAAAAAATGAAAAGAAATAATTATTGGAATACATTTATTACTTACATTTTATTCTATATCCGACTCGGAAGAGGAAGTATCGTTGTTGACATTAATAATAATAGGGTCGATTAAATCATCACAAATATTGTCAATTTTCCACATATTTGCCTCTACTTTGATAACATGCTCGATACAGTTTGTCCAATTTTCCTTACTAATATGACTTACAGCACTCTCAAACAATTTCACAACATCGTTTATTTTAAAAGTAGTATAATTATTATTCTTTGAATTTAATAAAAATTGTAACGATATCTTGCTATCTTGACTTTAATTAATTTTTTTTAAATATATTTCATTGTAATTTATTTGTGACAATATTCAAAGTTTGAATTAATCTTCTTGCAAAAAGAACAAAAATATATAAAATAATTATTGTTACAGATTGGTTTGTTTTCTATTATGAATAAACTGTGCTGCCTTTCTTTATCAAACTTACTAAAATTTATGTACCTCTATCACTTTTTTTTATTAAAATTAGTACATCCTGTTACCTCTGACCTAAATCGTATATTCTTTAGCATAGCTGCAACTCATTCGTTCAATACAAAATGTACCTTACGGTATACCCTCTTAAAATATACAGGGTGTCCCAAACAAGAGTGACTGATTTTAAACATAAATACCCAGCTTATTAATTGTTCCAAAGATATGGGGTCTTCACTAGTTTATTAAAGAGATTTTTTTAGGCTTGGCTGGCATTTCATCCCATCAACACAGGGTGTTTTACTAATGTTGGTCAAATTTAAAGAGGAAAATATTTATTATTTCAAATGGAACACCCTATAATTTTTGATCTCATTCGAAAGAGCAATCATTCCCCTTTCCAAAAATGTATAGTTTTCTATCTTTTGTTTCATCAACAACAAAGATATTCGAGGTTTCATGTAGTAGTACATTTTTAATTACGTGAATAATTGCCAACAAATCTGACAAACAGTTTATTTAGTAAGAAAACATGACAACATTATTCAATACATATGAAGGAGGAGGGACAGAAAAGTTACAATAAATGCTGCATATGCCTACCCTCTTCGTTTATGCATAACTGTAAAGAAATTTTAAATTTTCAAATGAATTTTCCAACATTTCTTGCGGAATGTTTTCAATAATGTTCCCGATATTATTTTTTAGTTCTGCTAAATTGTTAGGCTTAGGATTGTAGCACCTATCCTTCACATATCTCCAGAGAAAAAAATCTGGGACAGTTAATTCAGGAGACCGCGGTGCCCATTCAATCGGTCCAGCTCGACCAATCCACTAATCATTAAAAAACGTTTTTAATGAATCTCGTGCTATTAACGAATCATGTGGTGGTCAAAATTGGTGATTTTGTTGTTATGCGTCAAACGGTCACAGCATGAGTTGATTTAAGGCATCAAAATACGTTCATATGAAATTACTAATTAAAAATGTACTACTACATGAAACCTCGAATATGTTTGTGGTTAATGACACAAAAGATAGAAAACTATACATTTTTGGAAAGGAGAATGATTGCTCTCTCGAATGAGATCAAAAATTATAGGGTGTTCCATTTAAAATAATACATATTTTCCCCTTTGAATTTGACCAGCATTAGTAAAACACCCTGTGTTGATGGGATGAAATGCCAGCCAAGCCTAAAAAAATCTCTTCGATAAACTAGTGGAACTAGTGAAAACCCCATCTCTTTGGAGCAATTAATAAGCTGGGCATTTATGTTTAAAATCAGTCACTCTTATTTGGGACACCCTGTATTTTGGTACGTCTATGAAATCTACTTAAATGAATGATTTATGACTCCTTGTCCTTTCTATATAGACTATAGGTATATCATTTTTAGATTGATAACTTATGTTTCTACATATATTATATCGTGTGAAACTTTATTGACTCTGTATTAGTTGTTTTTAGCTAAATAAAGTATTTGTCTCGGTATTTGTATATAAAATGTCACCCATTGGAATCATATGGAAAAAATATTTTATTATTAATTTTAGAGGAAAAGGTTATTCTTCATAAAAAGTTCTGCAATATATGAGGTTTGTCAAGAAATATGAGTAGAGTAGAGTACCTTTAAATTTGACAATATTGGAAAATGTTACTTAAAAAAGTTGGATATGTTGAAGCATAAGTATAAGTAAAAATTACATTTGTTTGTTTCTAACATTAATATTGTATAAATTGGTGTTTGAATGTATTTTATTATTTGCAAAATAATTGAACATGAACTTATTCCGCATTTTAAATCCAAAATTATTAAACATGGAAAACCTAAGAGATTATTATGTGTTTTGTGATCACAAGAGACAAATGTTCATTCAAAATAGAAACATTATTAAAAAATAAAATAATCTGAAGTTTCAATTTAAATGAATGTAATTACATATTCAATCATAGTTTTCAATCCTGATCAATTTTTTTCGTGTCAGTTTTTGATATTGTCAAATTTAAAGGTACTTTACTCTTGAGTGAAACAAACCTTGACAAACAAACCTCATACACAGCTAAAAATATTTGATATTTGATGACTGTATTTTAGGTTTTAGATAATGCAGAACTTCTCATGAAGAATAACTTTTCTTCCTAAAATTAATAATAAAAAAGTTTTCCATATGATTCAAACTTAGGGGGACATAATATATATTGTATATACATGTAACTACATGTAAGCTCATTGTTAACCAGCAATAAAGGAAACACTTTTGGACACATACATTTATTGTACTGAATCTGATGGAAATTGATTTTAATCTTAAATACTTTTGTTGGAATAAACATAGAGACAACCCTCAGTTTCTAAGAAATAAAATTAGTCTGTTAACATACCTTCAATATAAGAAGCTTTTACTGTTCTCCAAAGTTTCATTTACCAGCACTTCATTGATGTTATTTTCCAATTGTATCGCTAGGAAATAAACTCGGAATAGCATCGACTCGAAGTTTCCGTGTAATCAAATTCAGGTAACTATCTTTCATGACTGTTACAAATGAAATGGTTACGAAGTGAAATGCTAGGAATGTATCTCATTCCCATAGCTTCTTGTCACAATTTTGACCTTTAAACGGATTAGAAATATCATTTTTCACTTAAAAAAAAACCGAAACAATTCTTACTTTTCATCATTGGATGGAAAATTATGCATTTTCTCAACCTCATCTTCAGTATTTCCACATAGCAAACAAAGTTTTCGGGACATCTTAATTTATATGCACTTTAAACTGGTCGGAATTCTAATAGTCGAATAACTCCAACCTCCAACAAAACAATAAAGTAACAACATATCTCTGTAACAAACAACGAGAGAAATATAGAAATAGAAAACAATTCAAATTCGAATCAAATACCAGCATGAAATTTGTGGACCGTTATCCCTATCACTATCACACGTCCCTATGAACCGTGTATCGTGTATATAATCATAATCTTTGCTATGAACAGAATGCAGAGTACCTGAGTACCACCTGTACCACGCAAAAACAAAAACGTAATAGAATGTAAGAAAAGGTAATAGATCGTTCTTCTTTTTTTATTTGCAAATATATAGAGGATAAAGGGGTTATGAAATTTCGAAATTTTTACACTTCAGGCAAAGAATACACCAGCTCAGTTAGCTGTATTCTTTGGTTCCGGTATCACGTGATTGCTACGTCGCATGGGTAACCAGTGACGTCATCAAACTCGGCTGACACTTTTCAGTTTTCAATCAATCATATTCTCATCTAACATCCTTGCTCCGCTCCCGTTGCTCCGCTCCAGCTCCGTAGCTCCGTTCCGTACGACCAAATCGAAAATACCGATGCTGCCTGCCCTATTTTTCCCCCGCATGTTGAGGTGCGCATGCGTTCATGCAGCCTTCAACCTTCTATTCGATGTGGCTGAATGTGAGCTGTTAGCCGGTTGTACAATTGTAGCTTAATGAAGGCTCAAGCGTGAACTCAGGTTCAGCGTCAGATTGCTGTTGTACAAAGTTGGCTTAAGGTTGAGCTTCATTTAAATTAAACCTTAAGCTTAGTAAAGCCTCCAAGAGGGCAGGTTTAACGGAACATAAATTGTTATCATGTTCCGTGGCTTTAATGTGAATGAATTGCGTGCAAACATAACTTGTACTTAATTTAATATCAAATTAAAAGTTTGTCAAAGTTAATTGTGGATATTTTAACCGATGATAGAGAGCGTATGAATCACTTTGAATGTTGAAGAGATCATGAGTTTATTCAAATATTTCGTCTTTCTGAAGAAACCGTTCGCTTTATTGTGACAGATTGTATATCAGAGAAAATTTCTTGTGAAACTAAGTAGCAAATATGACATTAGTTAGGTTATTTGACAAACATATTAGGCGTTTTGCCGCGAGGTACCGTTGACTCAACGTTACACAATTTCTGGGGACCGTAACGTTTTCGCGACAGGTCGGTCCCAAGGTCGGTCCAAACTTTTGTGTTTGAGTATACCTCAACGGTACGCAAATTCATGGACCGTGGTGAGTAAGGTGTTTTTAGGAGCGGTTGACGATTGACATTTATAATCATATAACCTATAGGAATATAAAAAAGTTAGTTATTTGAAAATAAATAGAAAAAATTGAGGTATTGATTCATTTTGTACAAAATTATCAAAAAGTAAAAAATCTGTAAAGACTAGTATGAGACTAGGTCCTCTATAGATATTAGATTATCCATATATGCATATATAATTAACACGATATTAATTAATAAAAAAAATTAAATAAAAATAATCACAACGAATAACCAAAGGAACAAGCACGTCAGAGTAAGCAATGATCAAGGCCCAAGACCAGACCAACGCATTTTTGCGAAGGAACCAATAAAAAGAAATAAAAACACATTAGAAAAGGATAATGATAGTACCGTTCCCATTGAATCGGTAGTCAACCGGTACCTCGCGGCAAAACGCCCATTGTGACCAATTTACTTCATACGCACGCGTCAGTTCGAAAGAAGTTCTAGTTTTTTATTGTTGACAGCAGAATTTTATATTTATTTTTTAAATTTTATGTAATATGTAATGAATTCGTATCAAAAATGATATTCGAGAAAAACTGTCTTTGTTTTTTAAATATACGGCCTACTGGGTAGGCATATTCCAGAAGGAAAGGGGCGCTGAAGTAAGTTGCGCCTCAGTCTGCCGAACGTCATGATCCGCCACTGAGTTCTACCAACACTTGCAAATATAGGTTTAGTAGAGCTGCTACTGAACGATGTTTGTACAACAGGCTTAGGGTTGAGCTAAGCTTATATTTTAAGCCCAGCTCAGTTGAGCTCAATTTTAAGCTCCAAATGTACAACCGGGCCTTGATAGGATACTGGGCTTACAAATCAGAGGTCGTAGGTTCGAAACCTGAGCTGGGACTCTGCACACTACCGATCGCTTTCTACAGTATTATTACTACTATTATTTCAGTCAACAACAGTCGAAAGTCTCACTCTGTATACCATCTGTATTGGGCGGAGTAGAATTCGATGAGACCTCTGGCGGAAAAAATGGTAACTAACGCAACGAGTGAAATAATTCGTTTTGCATTGCTTTTGTATTACATTCAAGTCAACATTATTACCGTGAATTCGTACTTTATTTGTTTAGTTTTGTTCCAGTGACAAGTTTAAAACTGTGTTTTTCTATTTCACTCAACTGTCATCATTTCTGAGGTAATATTCTTATATAATCAGAGATATTATGGAAGAGGTTATATATTATTCTATTTTTTGTTTTCATTGCAGATTAAAGAGAAAATAAGTCG
>CAJUYH010012207.1:0-10263 GCA_910591685.1 Galerucella tenella | reverse complement strand
AGCAATGAAAAAAATATGTCGTCGGGAATTAATTTGAATAATTGCAATAATTGTGTTATCAATATTTATAATAATTAATTAATTTATAATTTATTTTTTTAACTTGTATTATAACAGTTTAATATATCGAATAATTCTTTTTGTCACTAATTTTGAAATACATTTTTCGTCACCAATTGCATGAAATTTTACTTTATGCAACTAGTTTCAAAAAGTAAGACGTTTCATAATGTCAATCAGTTTTAAAAAGTGTCACTTTATTTGTCAAAATTAGAAAAAAGTATAGTAGGATTTATGAAAATGGGTGAAAATTTTAAAGAATTTTGTTCAACGTTATTTCATTTATTAATATTATTAGGGATAATATTGACATATCGACCTTTGCAATCAAAGTTTCAATAAAATTATTTACCAATTACTGATTATAGCAGACCTTTTATCGAATATTCATAAACTTTATCAATCAAAAATATATAAATACTCAGTTCGAATAACGATATGTAGAGATGCTGTAAAATATCAACAATGTTGAATTTGATAAACAAAGTTGCAATTGTCACAGGGGGGCTTTCTGGGATCGGATTAGCCATAGTGAAAGTTTTGTTAAGAAAAGGTGTAAGAGTAAGTAGTATTTTGTTTTTATAAAATTTCTTATCTATTATAATATGATATTATTTAGGGTATTTGTTTGGCCGATATAAATGTTGAAAGTAGCAAAGACGTTTTAAAAGAATTACACCAAGAATTTGGAGAAGAAAAAATAATTTTTGTCAAAACTGATGTTGCTGATATTAACAGTTTTGAAAGTAAGTAGTAAACTTTTTAAATTGAACTATAAATTCAAATTATGAATTTTTGTAGATGCTTTTAAATCTACACTAGCCAAATTCAATAACATTGATGTGTTAATAAATAACGCTGGAATAGCTGACGAAAAAAATCGAGATTTACTATTTGATGTGAATCTGGTGAGTCTGTTTTATGACAAAAATAATAGAAAATGAATAAATACTAATTTTTTAGAAAGGAGTATTAAACGGCATGTTATTGGGTCTAGAAAAATACTTGAGAACGTATAAACAAGACCAAGAAGCTGTAATATTAAACACCTCATCTATTTTTGGTATTTCAAGTCCAAGTGAAGTTCCAGAGTATGTAGCATCTAAACACGCAGTTATCGGAATGACCAGATCCTGGGGCGATCCCTTTCACTTCGAAAGAACTAAAGTTAGAGTAATGGCGATTTGTCCGGGACTCACCAAAACGAATATTTTTTCTACAAATCCATCCAAATACGGCATAAATGAAGATTATCTTATTTCAAAGGCAATGGAATCTTTGAAAATCCAAAGGTATTATTACTTGAACTCGTAGAAATATTTTTGTTTAACGTTAATTTTTAGTGCTGAGCATGTAGGAGAAGAAGCTGTTAGAATTATCGAAAAAGCCTCCAATGGTACCATATGGGTGATTGAAAATACCGAACCTTGCTACCAATATATTGTTCCCGATAGAAGTACTTTTAAAAATAATGTTTTAGTTGAATAAATTGATTAATTTTGGCATCTCCTTATTGATATTGAATTTTTTTTAAAGAATTTTTCGTAGTAAGTTTCCATCTTGTCACCTTTTGATTAATACTAGGAAAAATGTGACTGGTCGATGCCGTCCGTAGTACACAGGATCTCTTGTATTGGTATGCTACTATACGCCTACTATGTTTCTTGCAACACAATCATAATGAAATGTTACGCGGCTTCATTCAGGTTTTCAAACACGGCGGAAGAGAAACTAAACAGAATGTAGAGTGAACTAAGTGGTCGCAGACGGCGTGTTTATTGTTTCGATTTTTTTTCCTTCCAAAGTTCAAAGTCAAGACACATATCCTTGTTTGTATTGAGAAATATTTTTCTTTATTACCGTTAGGAACTAAGATGGTTAAAAATGTAACTCACAATATTATAAGTAATAAAGTGTTGGAAATTATGATTTTCTCAAAATATTGACAGTATCGGTAGGTATATATTATGTTACCGTGAAAGACCGAAATTTGGTGAATGTCGACATTCTCAACTTTGCTTGACGTATGTCCGAAATATCGTTGAAATTTCATTATTTCTAACTTACACCGGCGGTTGTCGACATTCAGGATGCACTCATGGTGTATGTTGGAAAGGAATTTTTTTTAAATAAAAACAAAAAAAATCCATAGGTAGGTCTTTATTTATTAAAATAATATGGAAAAAGGACTCTTTCTAATTTTGACATATAAAGTGACACTTTTTAAAACTGATTGACATTATGAAGCGTCTTCCTTTTTGTAACTAGTTGCATAAAGTAAAATTGTATGCAATTGGTGATGGAAAATGTATTTCAAAATTAGTGACAAAAAGAATTATTCTATTTTTTAAACTGTTATAATACAAGTTAAAAACATAAATTATAAATTAATTAATTATTATAAATATTGATAACACAATTATTGCAATTATTCAAATTAATTCCCGACGACATATGTTTTTCATTGCTCGAACTTGCTGTTATTTGGGAAGCGGCGCACATTGCATTAGATGTTTCACCAAATATATCTTGCGCTATAAGTTTTTTATTATTCATGGAATTTTCAACATATCCCTCCGCAACAGAGGTAGATCTCCAACCTCCATGCCTCTTTAATTTTAAAATATCAGCGCCACTGTCTGCTAGGAAAGTGGCGGAGCTTCTTCTGAAGCAGCGGCCAGTATATAGAACAGGATTTGAAAGACCAAGAAATTGTGCAATAACTTTTGGCAGACTGCTAAATGTGATAATTCCCACAGGATTTCTGGTACATTTTCCATTCGCATATTTTACAAAAAATCTGTTGTGTTTAAGAACCTGGGGACGCAACTTAATATATTCTCTTAATATTTCAACAAGATTCGTATTTTCAATGTCTCCAGTGGTAATTGCAAACTGCCGTATAACTTTTGTTTTTGAAGGTGGGATATCAACACGAAAATGGCTTCCTTCGTCTATAACATTTTCAACTGGAAAAAATGTTAATTCTGCTTTTCTGCATGCTCCTGCCATTCCAATTATCATTGCAACCTTAGCCATTAAGTATTCTTTGTCATCAGCTTCCACTAAAAATTTGGCAAAATCTTCTTTAATAAAAACTTTTGACTTTTTAGCACTGTACCCGTCCGCTTGCCTTTTAATATAGACTACCAAATTTGTATATTTTTTAATATCAATATTCCTTTTCAGATTTAGTTCAGACCTTAACATTGATTAAAGTGTCCATAATGTGGAAACTTTTAGATTTTTCTTACCCTCAAAATATGCAAGTAAAACTTTCTCATTAACATGTTTAATTTTCTTCTCATCACACCACGTAACAAATTTTTCGTATGCCAAATCATAAACTGCCTTTGACTTTTTGGGAATTACTGATAATAGAGCATTATCTGCTGCCTCTTCAACATCGCTTGGTAGCTCTTCAGAACTTGAATCACTCATTTTTTAAAAATAAAACTAAAAATATATCAATCTCGCTAAAAACCTTCCGTCTAGACATTTTTACAAAATGTCAAAGTGACAACTAGCATGGAGTAACAGCAACAAACTAAATTTATGTTTTCCAAATTTTTATCAATTATATTAAATTTTATTTTTTTATTACTTTCTTCAAATTAGAAAAAATCTTGTAGGCAATATGTTACGAAATGAAAATTTGTGTAACTTGTGCGTTACACAAAATTAGGCATTTCGTAACTGATGGCATAAATAGCTATTGTTGAACTCAAAACAAACAGTAGAACATAAAAATATAAAATAAAATATAAAAAATAAGAACAATATCTTATTTATTGCAACAACTTAAACCACCGTGGCACTTCGAATTGCACAAAAGTTCTTTGCTTTTACAGCTGCATTTAGTCGTGGAACATTTCCTTTTGCAATTACAACGTGTATACCCTTGCCCTCCACTTTTTGAATTAGCAGAAGCTGCTTCTCTTAGCGACATTTCTTTTGTTGAAACTTCGTCCATGGAAAGTAACTTTTCTTTACAAATTACGAACTGATTACGGGTGAAAAGCTGCTTTAAGGTACCATTTTTGTTAGCTAATCTATAAAAGTCTGAATCCTCTATTCCAACAACAACCGCTAACACATTTCGAGGGTCTGTACGACCACGGTCGACATAAGGGACTTGAATTCTTACGGTATCACCAATTTGGGCAGGAGGAAACTTTTTTTTTGAGGTTCGCAGCATTTTTGTTGCCTGAAGTAGAAGATTCTCTCTTGCAGCTACTCTCTATAAAGAAATTAGCTCGTGCTGTTCAGTCAGTGCTTGAGATGAAGATGTGCTAATTGGCGGATCAATCAGTGCTTGGGATAAAGACGTGTCAGGTTGACGGTCAGTCAGTGCTTGAGATGAAGACTTGCCAGGCTGCGGATCAGCTCCAATGGTAATTTCATCATCCATGTCTGTTTCAACATAAGCTTCTAGCTGTTCTTCGGTCTCAATGTTTGAAATTTGCCCGCGAGGGAGTGATGGCGTTGAAACATCGTCAAACAGGGCTTCATAAGGACTCTGGACTCGTGATAACTTGTGTTTTTTGCGAATTGGACAAACGGCAAACCTTTTGACCACTTGTTTGAATCATTGTCTCGAATCCAAGCAGTTAACTTATTTTTTATGACCTGATGAGCTCTTTCAACTGAGCCTTGTGTTTGACTGTGACATGCAGTGTCCGAGCTTTACCGGACCTCATTTGTGTTAGTCGACATATACCGGTGAAAGTCCGAATGTATAATAGAATTAAGAAATGTTTGGACTTTCACCAAGGGATTTGACATTTGTCGACATCCACCGGCGAATGTTGGCATTCACTACTTTCGGTCTTTCACGGTAACATATACATCTTGACGAATCACTGATAAAAATATGATGAAAATAAAATGAAACATCCTTCAGTTTACACACATACACAATCGATTTTTTCTCAAATACACAATACCCATTGAAAACCGAAGATTTCGTATTGGAATTGAAAATAAAACAAATAAAAAAAAGCACTAGACTCGCGTGACCATGTCCATTGTACTCCTCGGTATATCTGATTTGTCAAGGGTCTTTTACTTCGAGTCATGTCAGCCAAAGCAAGTTATTAAATTACCTTTTGTTGTTTTGTATTTTTTTTTCTCTTTCACCTCACAGGATTGTATGGTATTTTATTTAAGGATTATACTAAATCCTTTTTAAAACTTTTGAAAGTACTTTTAATATATCAAAGTCAGCACATCTCTTTATTTTATATATAATGAGATTTAATGGTTGTTACACTTTGAAAACTTTCCTAAAGAACAAAAATGTTGCCAGTTTTATAGCAGAGTTTATGTGCGAAATTTCTGCGTAAATTGCCCGGAAATTACTTGAAGTAACATTTCCTCTATCTGTCGACGAAGACCGTCTTAATGATACATCCACTGATGAACTTGTCAACTGATACATTTGTCATATATTAACTTTGAAATGTTGTTTGGTACATAATATCTTACAAAAGATTTAATCAAACATTATTTATGGTAAATGAATTAGGCCAGAACTTACTATGAATTCAAGGACACACTGGAATAGAAGGAATTGAAATAGAAGATAAACTAGCATAGATTGAGACCGGAACCATTTTTACGGAAAATAGGACTACCAGTCTCTGAGACCTTCCTCTGGAACTGAGTAGAAGTAAATAGATCTTTCAGGTCTCAGTGAATGTCACCCCAATTTTCATACATGCATACTATTATGTACCAAATGACACTTTCCTTATTTACATACGACATGTTGTCGGAAACACAAAGAGATTGATTTGGCAATGAATCAGTGTCAAATATGTTATTAAAGACATTTTTCAAAACAGCCTGTTTTGTTTTCTATATCTTCGACGCGGGGGATTTATTATGACGTTTTCAAGGCGTCTTGAATCTGTGTGGCTCGATATTTTTATCAAATTGAGGTTTTCGAAGACCAAATTTACCTCAAAACGATTAAATCATTCGAGATTAATTATACTCGATGGAATATGTTGAAAATTTTCCTTTGTGAATTTTCAATCAGTCCCAGAATGGCATCTACGTTTCCCAGGAGAACGCTTTTCGCACAGGGTCGGGTTAAATACGTATCTAAACTTTGGGATTTTTTATTTATGGGGTAGTAAAGTATGAAAATGGTACACTTTGGGCAGGTATTTTGGGAAACCACATAGTTGGTCCTGTCTTCCTAAATTCAAATTTAAGCGGTGAAGTGTATCTGGAGATGTTACAAAATCATTCAAGTGAACAGAGCAGCTGATCTGCTCGAGCAAATTCTGTAAAAAGAACACACCATATAACAAACACATTGTGAAATAAAGAAAAAAAATCTCTTATCATATTCGATATAGTTAGTTATCTCGATGGTCCAGCTCTGGTTTAAAAGAATGTTCTTTTTTTATTGGAATTGTGCCAAATCGGATTAAACCAACCGTGCCAACCGTGTCCTGATACCCTGACTGAAAGCCATAAAATACACAAATTGAATCCTGTAGAGCTCGAATTACAGGCCTCTGTTTAACCCAAATGCATCATACCTCAACCTCAAATAATACCGGGGATTACGTTGCATATATTAAAAAAGAACCCACAAAATATTGTTTGTGATGCCTTTTTTTAAAATCTTAATTTCAAATGTCTCCCTTTTTACCTCCCAAATTTTTAGTACGTATACCTGGGACATCCTATATATCCTTCTGATTGCTAACCCGTATCTCAAAAACTAGAGTTGACGAAACTTTTTTTCTGTTAAAAGCTGATCTCTTCATGTAAAGTTTGCATGTATTTAAACAAACTGTGTTCTGTAAGAGATGAGAATATTCTAATAACGTGTTAATTATGCATACACTGGACCAAAACACGGAGGAAAACACGTCGAACAAGTATTTGTAATTATTACATGCAGTGGGCATACGATTCTTGACAATACAGGTTGTCCTTTACTCCTTTAATCTGTGATAACGTAAAAAAGTGTGAGATAATGGACCGTCAGCTGTTTGAATGGTTCAATTTCTTGGATTATTGTTGGAATTTTCCATGTTATTACTGCCTGAATCCTTACAGGATTTGAGGATTGATAGATCCTTTTTTATATGGTAGGAATTCACGCAAAATGGATTGAAAAGTAGTAAAAAACCGATCTAGCAGAAAATGTTTTACAATCAAGGAAAATGCTATATTGTATAATAATTTAATAAAAAGAATTTTAAATAAATTTCGTTTTAGCAACTTCAACAAAAATGATTCATCACAATTTTTAAATTACGGTAGGACTTCGTATCTTTGTTGATAAAAAAAATAAAAAAAAATCTCTTGACTTTTAACTATCCGCAAAAGGACCTCTCTTGTTTTCAGTCATTCAGCTATCATTGTCGTGGCCACGTATCTTAGGTAGAGTGTGGAAGAATGCGGTGTGAACAGATTAAGATCTTCTTTCTGCGTTTCTTCTCTTTTTCTTCGTCCATTATATTTACATTTCAAGGAAGGTTTTTATACATTCTATCGACAAAAGTGTCAAGAGAGGTGTTTTGAATTTGTATAAAACCGAAGAATTTAAATAAGAAGTGTTTATCTGAAAAATAGCTTTCCATGTACGAATTACCAAACACGTACATACAAATAGACATTACCTAAACCACGAAATGTAGAAATGCGGAGAGAAATTTGAGGTTTAATGTTTGATTTATGTACACACTTCCTTCTGGTATAATGAAACATTTCTGTGTCAAAATTTATGCCTACCTAGTTTTCGAGATTTAGACGGCATATTTCATTTTCACACACACACACATTTTAGAACTGGAAAATTAATTAGATCCACCGAAATAAGCCAGACATTTTAACTAGTAAAATTAAGCATATAAACCCTTATTTAAATCTGTGGTTTTATGCTTTTATTCTGGCCTAATTTTCTTAGTGATATAGTGGAGAGAACAGAAATTGAAACAGAACCAGATTATTTTATTGTAGGATTTATGCTAAGCTGGTCTCAGACCTGTCGTTCTCACTCACTGAATCTGTTATGTTGAATATTTTTTATTTAATATTATGTTTTCTAGACCAGGGTCGATAATTTTTGAAACAGTTAACTCAAATAACCAAGTTTTTGGTTTTTTATTTTTATCTTTTCCAAAAAAAGTATTTATTTTTACGAAATTTCGTGAAAACTTACTTTATTATGTCCCAAATACACTGTAATTTATTTGATTTGAAAAAAAATTTTTCACCCTATTTTGACTTGATATCAAAAAAGCACCCTAATTTTCAATCGAAAATTCTCACGTCAAAATATAATCTTTTATCGTTGAAATCTCTACTTTCTGATAGTTTGGAAAACAATATACATCTCCATGGTAAATGTTCTCAGAAATTGCAAAAAATGAAAAAAACTCAAATGTACATGTACAATTTCATCGAAAAAATGTGATTGCTGCAATTTTTTCGAGTTCATGTCATAGAAAATCTCATAAAATGTGAATATACATGTAAATCGTACTATTGAATTTGGATAGTTCATTTTGATTGATTGATTGATTTTGATTTCGTAAAAAAGAATACTTTTTTTGGAAAAAGATACAAATAAAAATCCAAAAACTTGGATATTTGAGTTTTTCACATAAATCTTGAGGTTATGTGTAAAAATTATGGATACAAAAGTTGTAGAGCTTTCTATTACTCACAACTTTGCCATTCAACTTTTTTCCGTAGGACTTGTAGTTTTGCCGGAAATCGAGATAAACCATTTTTTACCCTTAAAAACTCACCCCCTCCCACCTTTTCTATTGGGTTTTATCCTTCTATTATTTTTTTCACTTTTTACTATTTTTGAAGGCTTCGGCACTAATCTATTCGGGTATATGTATTTAAAAGATGGCAGGGACAATCATTTCCATTTTCAAAGATTTGCACCCTGTATATTATTCCTCTATTTAATTAATGGATCTATAGATTAATTTGTAAATTATTTTTAAACGCATCCACCCTCGTCCAAAAACCACCAATCAAGCGTTACAGTCGACTTATTCTTTTAATTCAACCCCTAATCAAAATAAAAATGGGAAGACGGAAAAACAGATGGTCGGGGTAATAAAAACCGAACCGGCATGTTTTTATAACTTATTTTAGTGTTACTCTGAATATTACTTGAATATCCCTTGGTAGAGTAATTGTTTTTTTTTTCTTTTTTCCATTCCCAGTTGTTGGGGGAGTGATTCAGAACCGCTCCTTTTTTTATACCTACAGTGCAGTGTTGACTAACATGTTATTTACATTAGGAATACTACTTTTAGTCATAGAAACTGCTTCAATATTTTTATTTAAATACAGGGTGGTCCGTAAGTAATTGTACATAGAAGTACAGTACAATCTTCTCTCCAAAATATTGCGATTTTAACCAACTAGCATCAATAAAATGTTGATATTAAGAAAGATACAGGGTGTTCAACATGAAATTTTAATTTTCGTTTTTTACAATAACTTTAACGGTTTTTGACGTATATGCACAAAGGCCGCATACGTGGCCTATGTGGCGCCCTCTTCAAAATACATCCAAATAGATACAAAATTATAGTCTGTACAGAAAGTACGAGGAGTAATAAACCCTAATGAAGTATGCAAAACCTTTACAGGGAGCACCATGAAATTTTTGATAAATCTCTTACTTTAAATTACATTTCTTCCGTTAATCTAAAAACCAGGTAGATCGACCCCGTATTTGTTTCAGTTGTAGCAAAGTTTAGGGTTTCTTCATTGTTAAAGGATTAGCAGATAAGCAATAACGCAATGCAGTGGTGTGTATTTTGGGAAAATATACGTTTTAAATTATAATATAATAAAAAATGAAAAGAAATAATTATTGGAATACATTTATTACTTACATTTTATTCTATATCCGACTCGGAAGAGGAAGAATCGTTGTTGACATTAATAATAATAGGGTCGATTAAATTATCACAAATATTGTCAATTTTCAACATATTTGCCTCTACTTTGATAACATGCTCGATACAGTTTGTCCAATTTTCCTTACTAACATGACTTACAGCACTCTCAAACAATTTCACAACATCGTTTATTTTAAAAGTAGTATTTTTTTCCAACTTCCCCCTTTACCTGAGCCCATATATTTGGGATTAAGTTAACAATGATAAGGGGGAAATCGAAGAACTGATATACCACGAGAAGAAG
>CAJUYH010012206.1:0-10263 GCA_910591685.1 Galerucella tenella | reverse complement strand
TGACAGTAATCCATATTAAACTTCGTTTTAGAGTAAATCTGTGTTAAATTTTTTTTTAAAAGTGTTGATTAAAACAAAATTTCTGTAAGAAGCAAGCGTTTGTTTGTAATTGTTTTTATCATATGCATGTTTGGAAGTTCATTTGCGAGTAAAACAAGTAAGAAAAATTAACCGCCAAAGAAATTTGTCAATAGAGGAGGCAGTGCGAGCATCGACTCTTCTAGATGAAGGATATTCAATGCGACATGTTGCTGGTTTATTAGGAAGACATCATTCCAGTATCAGTCGCGTAGTAAGACGTCATAATGAAACAGTACCTTCGTACCTTCGAAGAACAGGACAAGGGCGAAAACGTTGCACTAATCAAATCATCAAGACTACATCAGAATTGGACCATCAATGATTGGAAACGGGTTATGTTTTCCGATGAAACCAGAGTTAGCCTTAAAGCTCCAGATGGACGCGAGCGTGTCTGGCGAAGACGAGGAGAAAGGTTTGCTAGCTGTAATATCTCTCCTAAAGTACCTTTTGGTGGTGGCTCTAAAATGTTTTGGGGAGGAATTTGCTTCGATGCTCGTACGGAATTAGTCCCTATACGTACGAGGTCTATGAATGCCGAATATTACTCAGATAACATTATTGTCGAACATGTAATGCCTTTTGCTCCATTTGTTGGGCCTAATTTTTTATTCATGCAGGACAACGCTCGTCCCCACGTGGCAAGACAGGTTATTGGTTACCTAAATGATGTTAATATCCCTTTATTAGAGTGGCCACCTAACAGTCCGGACATGAATCCTATAGAGCATCTATGGGACCATCTCAAAAAGAAGATTCGAAGTCTTAGACCTCCTGTTGTTAATCACAACCAACTTATAGAGGCCGTTATTGAAGAATGGGAGATTATTCCGCAAGCGGTTGTTGAACATTTAATATCAAGCATGCCTCGACGCATGAATGCAGTAATAAGAAGTAGAGGAGGCCCTACACGGTATTAGGGTTCACCAAAATTCATTTATTGTGTTTCACATATTATCACATATTAATTATGCATTTTCAGCAAAAACAAATTTTTAAAGAAAAAATAAGGCAAATTAAGGTCATGTTAAGGACATATTCGACTAATTTCTAGGTATTCATTATTGTTCCAATTTAACTAAGTTTTATTTTGTGTTTATATTGTAAATATTTAGAATAATTAAAGTGGTGCGTTAATTTTCTCCAGGAGTTTATTTTTAACATGGGGAGGGTTTTGGTTGTTTCCATCTGATAGGTTTAGAAGGGGAAAGCTATATTGAAGGCGCCGCCTAAGGCAAAAAAAAATCGAGTGCCACGACCTAAAGCAATTTTTCAAGTTCAAGAAATAATGTTAAGTTTTTTTTTTATTATTTGTTTGACTTGGCTACATCTAAAAGTATTTTTAAACATCGTTTTTCGTTTTGCCCCCTTCTGCTGAAATGGTTATAACCATGTATATATATTTTTTAAAGGAGCCGTCCCTTCGCCGGCACCTCCTCAGCCTCTTGGGCTTATTGTGGATTCTCCTAACATTCTGACTACAGCCTATACAGCCAATCCGTTCCCTGAATTAGCTTGTAGAAGTCTTCTGAAGTCATTTGGGTTCTGCCATACAGTTTCTGCCTTCTGTGGTCCAGCGACTCACAGTTGCATAGTAAATGCAGAGCTGTTTCGGTATCCTTTTTGCATCTCCTGCATGTGAGGTATCCGTTATATTTTGTTCAGGTGCTCCCCTAAGAATCCCCGTTATGGTGCGTAGTTTGTTCCTGCTCAATGAGAGCAGTTCTTTTGCTACTTTTTCTGATGGTTCTTTTATAAATTTCTTCCCATGTGTTTGCCTGGGCGTATTCTTCCAGAGTTTCATGGATTGTTCTTTTACCCACCCTTTTAACCATAACCTAGTGGAGCATCTGGGGATGCCCACAGATGGTTCGGGTCCGTTCATCAGTGTTGACGATCCTGCTCTTGCAAGTTTGTCAGCTTTTTCATTACCTGCGATTCCTTTGTGACCTGGGACCCACTCCAGTGTTACACTGTTCCGAGTCGCCAGTCTTCTAAGTTCTTCCCCGCATTGCCATACCAGCCGATATGTTACCTGTATATTAATTTGGGAGCACCTATTTTAAAAAGTGATATATGATTGAAAATTGAAGCTTTTATTAAAACAGAAAATCAATCTCACAAAAGTAAATTTAACCTCTTCAGCTAAATTATTCACAATTCTTGAGGAATCTATTTCTATTGCCACATCCCGATGAATACTTATATTGCGGCAGTATGCTGATAAAAAATTGTTGTAACTTTATTGTATTTTCTATGGGGAGGGTTTGAACCCCCAAAACCCCCCTCTTATATACGTCCCTGGGTGCAGGTATCTTGAAGAATAGGAATTAAATGAAAATCAATATAATTGCTTTGTTTAAAAAAGTAAAATAGGTCAAACATTGCACTATACTTTGGGCGACTATGCAAATAACATTTCCACTGATTTTCAAAACTTGTCCACCTGGGTGCCGATTCTCGGGCCAGGGAACAGTGCTCCCTGAGAGGAGAGATCTTTTGTCCTTGTCAGTGAAATGACTGAGTAATCAAACGAAATAATGACAAAAAATGTGTTCTCTTGGGGAGCGCTGTTCCCTTGACCGAGAATCAACACCCTGGTCTAAGATTACAGAATAAAAATATAAGATGTTTCACTCGTTCGAATTTATCGCGTAAAGCACCGATGCCGCTGGTGACTGGTCTGGTGACTTGGATGGTACAGTACGTCGCTACGTCCTTACTTGCATTTAATTTGGCATATTATACGGGACGTCGCCCGTCGAGCGCTGTTATTTTTGAACAGTGTTTATTGGTTGTTCGTATTTTATATTTATGTTGTATGGATTTTTTGATTTATTAATTAATTGTTGAAATGAGCAAAAAGTCATATTAATATTTAAACACTAAATATTTTGTAATATTTGCTAATACAAAATTACGGATTTATTTTTATAATAAGGATATTATATAAACAAGTACATTAAGCAAGAAAACACAAAAATTCAATTCTTTAGCTAACCAAAGGGGAATTGGTCATTGGTCAGTTCCTTTTGAACGATTTTACTAAATTTTCCTTTCATCATCCATGTAATCAATATCCTTTCAAATATTATGCGAGTCTCTATACCAGAGTCCGTATATATTTTACTCTCAAATGTACATTGAAAGATTTGAAAGACAATAGATTAAATTAAACACATAAACCAAACTCAAAACTTAGTATTTTACAACATTTATGAAATTTTTTAATAAAGGTATCCTGCAGCTGCTTCACTTTTCACTGTTTTAACCTTGTCAATCCAAAAAATACGGGTTATTTAAAGATCAAAATTTAAGATTCAGTGGCCCTATAATTCTGGTGGCTAATGAGTTTATTTAATTGAATTGGTGATAAATATCTGCTAGATTATTAATAAGTATCACAAAATTACTAAGATGCTGGATAAAAACTGTGAATTGATTAATTTTAAAAATTCAAGTTCATTTTTCACTTTTCAAATTCATATCCCGAACATTTTTCGAAATAATTAACATTTAAAAATAAACCTTTGTGATAAAAAATCCTATTAATTTAAATATATATTTCTCTAATTAAACCCCTTTATAGCCTAAAATAAAATAGGCTTGTCGAACTTATCTGGTATCTACCGGTCTCGTTATTGACAACAAAAGCGAGTCGTAAACATAATTTATGAAAGTGGCGTCCGTTTGGGACAGCAACCTGAATCAAACCGCCCTGGAGTGAAACATCTTATATTTTTATTCCGTAATCTTTGACCTGGTCTCAATCTAATCTCTCCTTTATTTCTAAAAAGATGTTGTTATGCTCTCGCTCATCCTTTGTCTATGACAATGTCCTTGTCTTTTAATACACCCATACCACCTCCTACCTGGAAAACAGCCTCGGTAACACCAATTCCCAAGAAAGGCAATAAACTTAACTCCAATAACCACCGTCCCATCAGGTTATGGATTCTTTAACTTCATAATATGTCAGTGAATTTATTTTGATCGAAAAAATAATACCCGAACAACAACATGGATTTGTAAAAGGACGTTCAACAATGACGTATCTACTTTGGAGTGTTAATGAATGAATGGACAAAATCTTTAGACAAGAAAATTCCGACGGACATCCTTTACCTAGATTTTGCGATCGAGGGCCAAAACGAAGATTACTGTATAAATTGGAACATCTTGTGATACTCGTATTTATAATATACGCAACTGACCTCCAATTTCATATTCAATGCAACAAAGTTTTCTATGCCGACGACTCGAAAATATTCATCTCTTTATATAAATCTTCAGGAAGACTTGGATTCGATCTCTGAGTGGTGCTCAGACTGGATATTGCCACTTAATACAGATATGTGTGTTGCTATTTACATGTGCAAAAACAATCCGCGACATAAATAGTCCGAACATGTTGTAAGTATTACCAACAAAGCAAAAAGCAAGCTGTACATGGTTATTAATTAAAAATGTCCCTGCCCTTACCATAGTTATTATTGCATGAGCAAAAAAATTTTTGAAATAAAAGTTGTTTAGTTGTGGACTGAAAAAGGGGCAAAAAGGTTTTGAACGATTAGGCCACCTTTTCTTTCCTCAGATAATTTGCAAATACAATATCCTCCTATATCGTTATGAACAATCGGAGAAAAAATTATATGTTCAACTCGGCAGCAAAGTAGATTGACTGCTTTAGCTGAATTTCTAGCCTCGCTACGCTCGGCTATGAATTCAGCCTCTGCAGTCAATCTACTACTTTGCTGCCTAGATCACTGAAAATAGTGCTGCAAAAAAGTAAAGATTACAGTTTACAGTTTATTTGATAAAAAATATGAAGGGAAAGTTTTACTGTACGCAGAATTTCACAAGGAAATCAAAAATGTAAAAATATACAATGTGTTTCATTCAAAATAACAAAGTTGATATGCATTTCCGGTTTAACCGGAAATGGTTTTTTTTGCAGATGAGTCAACTATGGTCGTGGAATCATCAAAGACTGAATTAGACAGCTTAAGAATACAGCTTTCTTTTAACCTAGGTAAGTATGCAATAAAATGAGCTTTTGGTATCACACCCACGATACATTTACTCACGGTATGTTCTTGCGCTTGTAACCGACAGCGTGTGACGTCATGTGGGAATCTCAATCAGTAATGTACAATGCTAAATATATGGGAAATACTCTGTTTGTGTTAAATTCTCCACTTTATGAATGATTATTTAAATTCACATGGTTTTTCTGATATAATATGAAGTAATACTGTATTATCAGAAGCTTAGTTATCTTTTTTTGGTAAGTACAATGGTGCTGGGAGTTAACAATGTACAAAACGTGTAGAAATATATAGGTAATATATATATTCTTTACATTTTAAAAAGATTTAAAACAGAAATATTTATGGGTGAACGAAATTTAAACACACCATTATATTATAAATATTTTATATTTCATATTTCTACCATTATATTTTATTTATTATGCAAAACTCCTCAAGGGGAATCTATCGGCAGCGATTTGACAATATATCGAAGTATTTTTGGCAAAGAATTTTGAGGTAATGGATGTATTGAAAATAGAGAAAAAAATATATCATGTAGATTAATGTTGAACTTAGAGTTCTCATCGAATAAAAACTTTGAAATGCTAACCAAATTTTGTTGAAAAAAATACGAATCATGAGGTAATTACACATATTAAGCAAAGTTTGAGCCCTTGTAAAGAATTAAATATGGATTAAATGGAAAAACTAATTGATAAGAAGCCTAATTTGAAGCTTTATGAATACTATATAAAAATCTCAGAATCCTCAAATTACTTATGACCGTACAATTCCTTATTGAAATTCGGTTGCTACCACTAAAATATCGGATAAAAATCCATCTCTCGCTTTTCTATCCTTCTATGACTGACATTGTCTCTCTGCTTCGGTAGTCGCGTGCCGTTCCATTGTTGATACAACGCTCGCCGGTCTCGGCGGTCTCCCAGTTCAGTACTGACGAAACTTATAGAGTAGTACGTGAACCAAAATCCGCTTGGACCGCTTGACTACCTACATGTTGCGGAGCTTTTATATTTCTAATAAAATTTTCGTTATGTGAACTTAAACGTGAGGACGTAGGGAAACAAAAAAATATACAAAGCATAATAGTGCAAGGTCGAATTTGGTAGATGCCCCTTAACACTGGGATACGAAACGAGCCAAAGGCGAGTTTCGTATAGTTAATGCGAGTGTATTAATAACCACTTCATGAATCTTGCATACACTATTTTTTCTACGAACAAGAAATTTAATTTGAAAAAAAATATTTAAAAAATGCACCAACCGGGTATTCTCTCAAATCACATAAATATAAAAGTCTTTTTGTAAATTTGTCAACGTCGCAAATCACCTCTGCATAATAGTGGGATACCTACAAACTGATACGATCTCTCGAAATTAACTAGTCACTCATTAAAAGATACTGTTACGTTATAGAACAATGATATTTGTAGTTTTCCCATCTTTATTAGGCAGGAAACTATTTTTTTTTTAAATAATTTTTGCGCTTTGTTTATTAAATTGAATAGAAACTGAACGATTTGTTAGTTTACGGATTACTATACAGGCTGTTCCACGACGAACTTACTCTAATTATACTGTGTGGTTCAAATAAAAAGAGTAAATTCTTTATTTTGTAAACCGGTTTGGTTTTTTTATATTCACATGGACGCTTCGTAAGATCCCCTTTTCAATTTTGATGTGAGCTATGTGAGCGTGATAACGTAATCAATAAAATTTTAAAATAGAGAAGTGAGTTTTGTAATACAACAACTGAACAACTGAACAACTGAACAACTGAACGTCCATCCAAGGTCGTGAAGACCAGCACCTTGTCGTCTAATTGACATAAGTACACTGTCAGTATTCGATATATTATGAACGTACTCGTTATGTCATCAGTCATTTTTGATTGAGCGCGAATTTTAAGCTAATGGCATTTTCATTCAAATAATTTTACCTTGATAGTTAATTTCAAGCAGAAAATTTGTTGAAGACAATGTCCTTGGTATACAAGTTTTTGTTGAACTACTATCCCTGAATTCTCAAAATATTAGAATAATTATTAATAATAGAAAAAAATTATTAACCACTCATAGAGAAAACTTAAACTATACCAATATATCTACGCAATTACTTTTTGTATGTTGATGAAAGAATCATTTATTAAATTTTCAATGTTTTAAACAATATTGAAGAAAGCGCTTAAATTGTTTATCGTCTGCTATCAATGTTTATCAATGTTTACCATTTCAATATGTTTCATATTTTTTGCAATATACAGATGTTTACAGTTTTTTTTGTAAGATAACATTTTTAGTGCGATCATTTTAACATTCAAGGCATTTGATTTTCACGATTTTAAGTGCAAACATGAATCATCAAGTCATAAGTGAGATTGACCGTGCAAGAATAGTGGCTTTAGTTGAAGAAGGTCATTCTCAAAGGTTCGTGGCAAAGAGAGTTGGCGTATGGCAAAGTGATGTGTCTCGTGTATGGAACCGGTATCTCCAGACCAATTCTCTTCGTGATAGACCTAGAAGCGGTAGAAGGCGTGTTACTAATCAGCGGCAGGACCGCTATATCCACTTAACTATCCGAAGAAACCCGACCATGGCAATACCAGCACTCCAAAGAGATGTGAGACATACGTTGGGAGCTCAAGTATCGATGTCGACATTACGAAGACGAATACTTGCGACAGGTTTGAGGTGTCGCCGACCAATAAGAGTGCCCAGACTACAACCTGAGCACAGAGTTCGCCGACTACAGTGGGCTCAAGAACTCGCGACCTTGCCTGAAAAATTTTGGAATTCGGTGTTTTTTTCCTACGAGACAAGGATTTGTTTGGTACAAGATAGTCATCGAATACGTGTGTGGCGGGATCCAACGAGAGTTGCTCAGCTTGCCCATGCTCGCCCCGTGCCGCCCTTCAGAGGAGGAAGTGCTATGTTTAGGGGTGGTATCATGTTAAATGATCGCACAGAATTAATTCATGTGGAGGGAACGATGACTGGTGATAGGTATCTGGTATCTCAGAGAGATTCTACATTCTCACGTGAGACTATGGCGCGCAGCTGTTGGCATGCTTGGGGGCATGCTTGCCAGGGCAGTGGCAGCACAAAAAAATCCTACAAGAGCTTGTTCATGCGGCCCAAGAAGAATGGCGAAGTATTCCTCAACAGAATATCAATAATTTGGTAAACAGCATGGGCAGGCGACTTCAAGCTTGCATAAATTTCTAGAGGTGGAAATACTCTTTATTAAAAGTTCTCATGCAGGTTCTCACTTAACCTTTTCTTTAAAAAGAATCAATTTGTATTTAATTTCTAAGAATACTTTTTATGTTTAAAGCAAGTTTATTATTGGATAATAAAAATTTTTGACAAATATACACGTTTTTTTTATTTTTATTGAAACTAGTTATTTGATTAATCTCTGATCCATTTATAATGAACACATTTTTTTTTCGGAGATTTAGGGTGATGCAAAACTTTTGAATCTATGTGTACTATGCGAAAGAGTCTTCTTGAACGTTCGCTATAACTTCCTGAGTCAAGGCAAGTTCATATAGCAACGAATCACGAAACAATAATCACGAATCGTTGTTTTTTTAAGTCGTGAATAATTACCATTTTATAAAAAAACGAAATTCCTAGACGTTCCCCGCATTCGACTTATTACTAAGAACATGAAAATAAATCTTAAGAAAGAACAAAAAAAATTTACCTGAAAAGTTAAAAAAATCGATAGTATTTTAATAAAAAAATAGTTATTTATGTAACTGGTTCTGAAAAAAGCCGATATTGTTCAACAAGCGTAATATTTGCCAAAACGAGCGCCAGCGAGTTTTGCAAATTACGCGAGTTGAACAATGTCGCTCTCTTCATAACGTGTTTACGTACAACGTTTTATCTAATTCCGCGCTTTTATAATATTTAATAAAATCTTCAATTAGAATGGTAATATTAAAGTGGATTCAAATGGTGTTAGAAGTATTGTTACTATGAAGTATTCAGTCAGAAAATTGACTTACTTTAAATGACTGTGTCCTGAATAATGTTGTTTTCAATGTTTATAAATCTTAAAATACTATTGAATTAAAATTATGGGGTACCTAATTGTCGGTTTGAATAATAAAATAATTGTCAGTTTTGACAGTACCTACCTAATTAATAAATAACGGAAAACTACTAAATTAATTGAAATGAGTGTATTATAATCTAAAAATATCAGTAAATATCAGAAAATAAGAAATAGAAAACTAAAAAATAAACAAGAAAAGCCAGGCTCAAACCCGGTTGGTCAAAGTGTAACTATGTATAAAATATCAGAAAATAAGAAATAGAAAAATAAAAAAACAACAAAAAAACCCAGGTCCTAACCGGGCTTCGAACATACGACCTCTGAGTTGTAAGCTGTGGACTGCTTGGACGCATGCGCACCTCAACTACTAAATTTGACGTGGTGGGAGGATTGAAATCGGGAAAATAAGCTCTCGTCTTCCACTGTCCTACGCCATTTTTATTGTTGATTTTACTATCTCAACGGAGAACGAGTTATTAAAAAAAACTGAATTTATCCTTTTTTTAAGATAGCGGAATGGCCAAATGTTCCTATATAATAACTGGACAAATATTTATTGGCAAAATTTAATTAGACACTGGCTGAGGATTCAATGAAAAGTAAATTAAAATCTTTTGCAAGCGAAAGCTGAAAAAATTGCTGTCAAGAAGACTATAGTGTGCATGCCAGTGAAGTATGGATGAAGATTTGGGATCAGAAAAGCTGATGTCAATTGCACAGAGCAACTGCATCAACATACATTTCATCAATTCTCCTTCATCTATAAAACCTGAACTCTTTAAAAATCCAAAATTGTGGACACTTATTTAACTGTTCGAATCTGTCATTTAATTTTGTTACTACTGTACCAAGGATATAAAAATAAAAATTAATTTAAAATTGATCTAATTCTGGCATTATCTGTATATTAATCTAACATCAGATTGACTCCACTAGTTTTCGTTAAGTAAAAAAAAACTACAGCTTGGCAACATCACAATATTTTGTTTTGCAACGTCATCATCTTTTTATCGTAAATAAAGTATCAATTTCTGATTCAAGTCAGTTATCAATAGATTTAAGAAAG
>CAJUYH010012203.1:0-10264 GCA_910591685.1 Galerucella tenella | reverse complement strand
TGATGAAATTTGATATTGATTTCTTTTGGCATAGCAGTTGATAGATTACTTGCAGTTGTTCTTTGTGTGTGAAATGTACCAAAATAAAAAAATAATTACTTTTACCAAATCATATAGATATTGATCATAGGCGAAATGTTTCTCTAATTTTGTAAAATTTATTTTGCTTCGATTTCGCATTTCCCTTGTAATGAGAGTGTACTGTTAATTGTAGTATTCGCATCTTTCCCAGGTATACCATTCAGATGGTATAGTTCGATAGGCTCTATAATCTATTTATGCAATAGAGTGTATGGTTTATAAAGACCTAATACGGATATTTCAACAGTACTGATATGATCTATTTGTACCAATATATTGCTACTCAATTCGTTCATTCATTGTTTCATTCAATTGAAACCGAATTCCAAAGTTTTTCAACTTATGCATGCTAGTTAATTTTTTTATTTATATTCGATAATTTCTTCAGTTTATTCATTTTTAATCTAGAAAAGTTGTAAAAAAAAAATGTTTGCGAATTGTTGAAAAAATTTTTTTCATTTAAATTATTTATTTATACATACAGCATATTCTATATGAGATCTATGTAAATTCCTCATAAGTAAACTCTTTGAATTCCTAAAAAATTAATGGATTGTGTGATGAATAATTCGATATTACTTTTACATATTACTCTTATATGAAAGTATGAATTAGTATAAGTAATCGCATTGTTACGAATACTACAACAACTAGATGTATTCATTGATTACAAATAGTGTTATGATGTATTTATATTTATGAAGAAGAAGGTAAATAATCTCCTCAACATAAAAGCAATTGTGTGTATCCTCAGGAATTCTCAGTTCTAGTATTCCTAATTAAGTCCAAATTGATGACATCGAGCCTTTAAATACATTGTCATATAATATAATGTAAATGTGATGTACAAAATGAACACAATAAAGTTACATTGCATAAAATAAACTAAAATATCTTATATATTAGATATTGTTAAGTTTGAGTGCTGTCACCGTCTGCGTATGTGAAACAAATAGTTATGTTTAAAATGTGTTGAATTCTGTTAATTGCTGTTCTAGATTAGCGTCATTCATCATCGCTCCAAAAATATACAAAATCTTTTAATATTTAAAGTTATTGATTCTTGATAAAATATCGACCTTTCAACCGTTGATAACGTAGGTGTTTATAATTTGTCTTTATACTATTGGCAACGAATAGCAAGGACTAAGTGAAATTCTGTTGTTGGCTACACTTTTCACCAAAAATTGTGATCTGACCAATAACAGTCCGTGCAAATACGACACATTTTCTTAACACGGAGAGCATAGGCAGTGTCACCCCACTAGTTTTTGGTATGATTGTTTGAAGCCGATCAACTGAATTAACTTCGTCAATTATTTCATTAGCAGAATGCAGAGAATTGCTACCGTCATATCAGGCAAAAATCTAACTGTGAAAATACTTCCAGCTTTCAAGGATAATTACATGTACTTGGTAATTGAAATTTTATAATAGTTCGTGATAAGCAATTTGCAATTTTCAAGATCGGCATTTTCGATATTTCAATGTCACGTTGTTGACGTTTCAATTAGGTTATTGATGAAAATACAAACGATGCGGCAATAGTAGATCCTGTGATTCCCCACGTCGCAGGCCAAGCAATTGATGAGTCTAAAGTAATGCTTAGAAAGATTTTAACAACGCATCATCATTGGGATCATGCAGGCGGGAATAAAAGTTTGTGTAACATGTACAAAAATATTCAAGTATTGGGTGGTGATGATAGAATTGATGGTATCAATCAAAAGGTATCACATGGAGATACTTTCCATGTTGGAACTTTGATTGTGAAGTGCTTAGCGACGCCATGCCACACATCAGGCCATATTTGTTATTTAGTGACTGTTAATGATAATAGTGAACCTCCCGCGGTATTTACTGGCGACACATTGTTTGTTGGAGGATGTGGCCGATTTTTTGAAGGAACACCTGAACAAATGTTCAAAGCTCTTAATGAAACTCTTGGATCGCTACCTGATGAAACGGTAACTCTTATATACCCCATTCATATTATAGTGTATTTTTCTACATGGTTTATTTATTTTCAGAAAGTTTATTGTGGACACGAGTATACTTGTAAAAATCTCGAATTTGGTCTGACCGTTGAGCCAAATAACGAAGACATAAAAACTAAATTGGAATGGGCTAATGAACAGCGCCGTAAAACATTGCCAACAGTTCCAAGTACAATAGGCAGTGAAAAAAAAACTAATCCGTTTATGCGTGTTAATGAACCATCAGTCATAATTCATACAAAGACAACTAATTCTATCAATGCATTAGCTGTATTACGTCAAGCTAAAGACAGTTTTTGAAAAAGTATGTTATTGAATGATTAAAGAGTGTATTCATCAGGAAATAACCTTTCCCGAATCAGCATCATTTTGATAATAATTACAAATAAGCTTCACTCTTACTGTATATACTGAGTACCGTAATCGATAGTTGAGAGCATACCGAGACATTGCTGAGACGCAAAGTCTTTCTCGGTTTTTCAATACATGCCATTGTTTTTGAGTTATTAATTAACAAAGATAGCCTATCAGTGTGCATGATTTCAGCGGGCAGGAAAGAAATGGGGGGCAGTTGAGAGCAGTGGGCTGGCACCTCGGTTCTGTACACCTCGTTTTCTATCTTGCTCAAGCTCGTTGCCAACGCCAATAAACAAAAACCTATACATGAGATCTTCTACACCCTCAGTTTAGCAGCGTTGTAAATCTACATTATCTGTCGAATGATAAGTTATATTCCTCAAAATAGTTACTATCACCGGGAATTACTATTCAGAATCAGTTAACCATAGGATGACGATGGATTCGTTCGAAACAATATTGATATATAACGTTCATTCATTTTTTTGTTCATATTGAATTCAACAACATACTATTCCTTGGAACGCTCATATATATATAGCTAAAATTGATATATTTCGTCGAATATATAAGTAATGCATCAGAAAATATTTAATGGGTTATGAGGAATGAAAACCTAATTTTCATGCCTTTCTTAATTGTGTTGGCAATTCTTTATTAGTTTCTGACTCACCAGATAATCTTTCCGTTGTCCATAGCCTCTGGTGTTGACGAAATTCAAAAAAAAATTCGCTGGAAGTTTCACCGCACGATTCAACACTTTTCTAAGATCGACTTTTGATTGTCATCTCTTGAAGATATTATGACGATTATGCTATTCTCATCCAACATCTCCATGAAGATCCAAATGATTTATCAAAAACTTCAGGACATTTGGAATTCTATCATATTATATGAAATGCATGAATCGCCATAATGAGATTGAAGAACGTCTTATTAAATTTAGAGAATTGCTTTTGCGAGTAGCGAGATACTTTTATCGAACTTGAAATTTTCCATAATTCACATATTCTCATTATCGAATTATCTTCCTCACATTGAACAATATGCGCGCTGCAGCTGCCCAGCTGCACCTGCTTTTTCTCTACCATTGTGAAATCTCTACTCGTGACATGTTAACCACTAAAATCTGTACTCAACGGATATTTCTACCGCATATCAAGTATACTCCTCAGCGATAATTCTAGCTTTTTATGAATTCAAAACATCGAAATCTGATGATGACACGATTATTACAAAAAAAAACTGGAAACAATATTTCGCTGAATACTTATTTGAAAATTTTCAATTCTGAAAATATTTCAATATTGAATAGCTTTAAAAGATAAAGAAAATTGTATATATTATTGAATTGTGTCATAAAAATTCGAAAAAGTCACATAAATCTCTTATATTAAACTTTGTTAAATATGGTATCATAAAATGAACTTTTTTCTTTAATAAAAATAATATTAAATTATTTAACGCTTAAAACCTGATTTTCAAAGAGATATTATCATTTAGAGTTATTTATCAGCAAATTTTTCTAGAACTTTAAGTAATTTTGCATCCATCTCTATTCACTTGTTGCCTTTTTATTTTATGTTTCTCATGTTCATTTCTTTGCTTCAATCTTTCCCCCCAATAAAGTTGTTATTCTTGTTTTATTTGATTCTAGAATGAAATTCAATGTTCACATTATTTTACTTACAAAAAAAATATTTGAATTAATGAACATCCACGGACAGATTTGTCCACACTACGGTACCTTTCTGACTGTTTCGATCAACGACCAATAGAAGATGTAACTGCAACCGGATTGCACCATGATTTTTTAGCAAAATTTGGTCCATTATCTAAAAAAAGTATGTGGTACATTGACATAATTTTATAAAATATAGATGAATAATTAGAAGCGTATTTATTTGTAATTATAGGAAATTTGATTACATATAAAAATTAACAACACTATTAAAAAATTTATATAAATTTTGAGAAACTGCCAACTCTTTCTATAATTAACCAATTTGATGTTATGATGCTTTATGGATTTATATGTGTTTTTCAAACTTCGTAGCTTGGAAGAACATTGCGGTCCACTTACATTGTATCTTTTTTTCTTTAGTTCCTTGGATATTTTTTCCCACACTCTTTTTTGGAACAATTTCCCGCTATTGAAGGTTTCTTGAACCTACACTCGTCAGCAAATATTCGTCATACAGGTGAGAATGATTATCGCCTGTCGATAATCACCACAAAGCAAATGTTTCTCATCTAATGTGTGAATGTACACCCGTTAACAGCAGTGTACATGACCCAGGTAATGTAGGATGGTTGGTAATCAAAATGACACAGCTGATTGCCCATCTTGTAAATCGTCCATGAGCGATAGTCCATGGCAAAGACCAGTGGGGTGACACGTTTGATTTTCGCACGCTCGACTTCTATCTTGCACAGATTCGCAGCCAACGCCTAGAAACAAAAGATCTTTTTCTGACAGCCTTGTTACACTAAGTTTGGTAGTACTGTCAATCTATTTTATCTACGGAATGAAAATTCGTATTTCATGAAATAGTTACCATCATTGGAAATTGCTGTTCAGAATTAGCTGGCCGTAGGATCAGAGTTGCCCGCCGGAGGTAGATTTTTGACCCCTCCATATGGCACTCTGACACCAATCCTAGATGAGGACAGCATGTACGCGTGAGTCATTGGCGCTCACCAAACTTCATGCCGAAACTACATACAGGTAGCGCATCCGTCATTCAGCCGATAACTAGCGCGAAAAAAAATGATTGTTCAAAAAATTTTATGTGACAATATATTTATATATTAGCTGATATATGAATTTATGAATATCTAGTTATTAATAAGTAAGATCCTAAATGATACCTAAGCGATATGTAAATAATCCCAAATGCCAAAGTTATTTGTAAGTACTCCAAGAGCTTAAATATTTCCTTCCCCATTTTTTTGTCACTCAATTAATAGCGTGTCGATAGCCGTCTTCACTAAGGCTTGGAATGTCATATGTTCAAAGCCTACGAATATGAAATTTTTTTTTTTAATTTTCATAATATGTAATTAAATATATAATACTATAATATTGAAGATTTTATAATAAACATAACGGAAAAATTATATTTATTCTGTTTTTATTTGGATTTGGATTTGGAAATTATATATATTTGGACAAATACAAGACATTGTATGCATTGAATTGTTATGTTTACATTATGCTGACATCAATACTTTATTTATGTAAAACATGATTTAATTAATAAAAATTCATAACCTTCCAATAATTATTTTTTTTATTTCATGTCAACAATTTCAAATCACATACTATATATATTTTATGTACACTGAGCGCACGGCAGTAAGTTTCATTTGTTTTTGTTTGTAAACATTAGACTTATAAGACTGCAGTGTGAGCTTCAACGACTTTTCTAACTCGACTACATTACTTATTCTTGGTGAGTTCAGGAAGTTGACATCTCGTCTTATTAAAGTGCTGATGTGAATTATATTCATTTGGAGTCGCAAATTGAATATATTTTTGTGTTAATTCAGTGATTGTGTTTGTGGACGAATAGGGATAACGAGGAACCGGTTGTCAAAAAATCTAAGGTCAGTATTTCAAAACGGTTTTTATATGTGTGGCTAGACAATAATCCTGCATGGAGAACGTGGCTGAAAGAAGTTCCGGATGACAGTTGTAAATTTTATTGTGAGGCTTGCCGAGCAACTTTAAATTGTGACTTATGGGAAATAATGAAACATTCGACGGGCAAAAAAATATGAAAAGAATCTGTCCAAGTTAAAAGTAGATCGCGACATTAATAAAATAGTAGATTCATCATTTCCATCGAGTGAGACACTCCCATCGTCATCTTTGAACGAAGATTTCAATTTCAAAGAGCGGGTTAAAATAGCAGAGATTAGATTAGCCACTTTTTTGCGGAACGTAATATTCCTTTCCTTGTCGCAAAATACTTACTTTCCCTCGTGAATCATATCAATAGTGAACCCGGTGTTTTAAAGGCAATGTCCTTAAGCCGGACTAAATGTACCGGAATTGTAAACAATGTAGTGTGTCGCGAAGAAACGAAACGGATTTCTAATGTTTTGAATGAAAATAGATTTTCAGTTTATGAGGATGAAACCTCCGATATAACCAACGATAAATGGTTATCTTTAATGACGCGATATATTGAACCCAAAAGTTCTTCGGTTAGATGCGAATTATTGCAGATGGTGCATTTGGACGCATCGGATTGCAGCGCGAATAATATATTTAAAAAATTTAAAAAAGCTTTAACGAATAAAAAAATTCCTATAAATTTAATTGTTGGCCTCGGTTGTGATAACGCGTCCGTGATGATAGGAAAAAATTCGTCGTTCAAATCAAAATTATTAAAGACAAATAAAAATTTAATCACACTTCTATGTGTGTGTCATTCCGCGGCATCGGCAGCAAAAGAGGCGTGTCAAATAATTCCGAATAATTGTGACCATTTTCTTCGAAGTATCCCGACCTTAGAGAAGTTTTTATTGGAACAATCATCTGAAAAGGTTCGGGCTGCAGATGATTTGTTTATTATTATTCAAAATCCCTCAACAAAAGCCTATCTTTTGTTTTTAAAATTTGCGCTAAATAAATTTAATCAATTCAACGCGAGTTTTCCAGCACGCGAATCTCTAAAACACAAATTAGAACCTGCATCGATGGATTTTCTTTTGTGGATTGTATCTAAATTTTTGAAACGGGAATTATTAATGGAATCAGTATTCGAAAATATTGTTAAAGATATAGATTTTAATGATTCAAAAAATCAACTTCCTCTCGAGGAAATTGATTTCGGTGAGGAATGCAAGACATATTTGAAATCAGAAGTAGGTAAAGAATTTGATGTTGACGAGAGTAGAAAAACGTGTTTGAAATTTTTTGTGACAGCTAGTAATCAAATTCGTACTCGCCTTCCCATTGATGATATTTTTTTGAAAAATGTTACTGTTTCTGCAGGCGAAATTGCCTTATTTGATTCGGATCGAGATTCTTCCATATCAAAAGTCATTGAAATTAATAAAAGACAGGGCGAATCGGTTACCGATCAATCCATTCGTAAAGAATGGATAGATTTATATAATGTTTGTCCGATGATTAGAAAAAAATGGTCCGATTTCAGTTTTGATGAGATGTGGATTCAAATCGCCGGTCAGTTTCCACACTTGAAAATCATCGCAAATACTTTACGAGCTCTCCCCCATTTCAATGCCGAGGCCGAACGTATTTTTTCACTCATATCAGATGCGAAAAGTAAGAAACGTTGTAAAATGTCGGCGGGAACATTAAACTCAATTTACGTAATATGACCCGCGTTAAACAGTAGTCGTACCACTGCTCGTACTGCAATGTCGGTAACGCGGGAACATTTGAATTTTATGAAAGAAATTTATAATAACCCATAAATAGGTTGTGCAAGCAAGCTCACATTGTATTCAGCAGAAAATGCTGATTAATTTCCATTATTCTTTAGGTGTTATCATTTGTTAGTAGAAAACGGAGGTGTTTTTAGTAGGTAGAAATCCTGCACACTGTAGAGTACGGGCTCTGCAGCGTCTAAGAAGATTTTCACCTTCCCTCGAAAAAAAAAAAAAAAAAGATCCCCATACTAATATATATTCGTGTACATCTTTTATATTTGATTTGACGCGACAGATATCGATTTTACGTGAAACGTACTTATAGTTTATCGTTGTGCAATATTTAGATGATACTTATTTCACGAATTTTTTTTTTATTTTTTTTATTTATTGTTATATAAATTAATATATATATATATAATTTTCAAATTACGTGGAACCAAGATAAAATGAAAGAAAAATCTGCTACTATTAATTTATTTAACGAAGAAAAAAAAATATATATCAGAAGCGGTGTATTCGAACCCGTGAACGCGCTAACGTCACGCAAAGACATTACTAATACGTTAACGCAATTATCATAAAATATAAACTGAGAAGAATTATTTAACTCATGACCGCATTTATATATAGCTTAGATATTATTTAAACATTTATTGGATACAGCTTGCGTTATGAGTTGGGTATAAATGGGCAATACCTAATTCCTACATTCATACAAATATATTTTATTTTATTAAAATATTTATACATTTCTACAAATGTTCATTTTCACGCCTTTTTTGGCGAGTGATGGAAGTGCCATCTGCGTTGTATTTTTGCGCCCCGCTTGGGGAGCGCCAGTGGCTCACACGGACGCGCTATTCGTATGGGTTAGTGGCCGCATGGTGGCGGAGGTAAAATTACCTTCGTCTGGCAACTCTGCGTAGGATAGCGATGTATTCGTTTCAATCAACATTGACCACGTTGATATAATACTAAATATTAAATTTGTGAATCGTTAATGATGATAGCAGATTACGATTATTTTTCAGTCGTTTATACTACCTTTCAGTATTTCATGTTTTTTATCAGGTCATACAGTTTATGGTAAAATGAAGAATTATAAATCTATAAATAGATAAATTTTAAAATCGTAAATCATAAAATATAATTAGTTGTTATTTATTTATGCATTTGTCATTTGAATAATTTATTCATTTGTATGTGATTAATTAATTCATTTATTTGATTAATTTCTTTTTTTTTCATACATACTATAAAGAGAAAGTAAAAATTTCCAGTTTTGTGTCTGTTAATTTGAAGTATGTATGTTGAAGTTTGTGTGCCACGAACACATCATTCATCATGTTGAATTGCTTTTAGTGTTTTTCAGTTTACATGTAAAACGTTTCTTCAACTCAAAATAAAATTGCAAAATATGTACTAAATAATGATAATCATTATTAATTTACGTGATTAATTCTTATTTGTCTCCCATTTATTGCCACTGACTATTGAATTTTTACGTAATTGTTTTTTTAATGTTAATAATCACCTATAAACATGTAGATATTAATAGATGTAAGATGTTACAGCCAAATAACATTGCATAATTAAGTTATATTACTTGTCATATCCATGTAATTTATATATGTGATGATTTTCGCTAGTCATGTATACATTTGTTTTCATATTTTTTAGTACTATAATAATTAATTAAAATATTTTTACTACGAATTTATACAGAGATCATATGAAATATTTTCTATATGTAAATAAGTAAATGGGAAAAAAACTTTTTTTAAACAATTCGGAAACATTCATCTTTATAATTTTCCTACATTGGAAATGAATAAATACGAAAATTTCTAGAACGTAAATAAAAATAATTAAGATACGAAACTAGAGCAAAATTTTAGTACGAACACATCATACCTGTACTGTAAACATACACCTATGGGGTATTTACATGCTTCAGACTTTATTCTATATATAGATGCTAGATTCAATAGAACTGATCTAACTGAATGGGGTTCACTACAACGGTGTAACTACCACAATTAATGGTGTAATCACATGAAAAACCAGGTGTAAAATGAAATAAATTTTAAGAAAATTAGCGGCCGGGGGGGGGGGGGGGCATATAATGCAATACAGGATGTTTCTCAATCGTTAGTCTTGTGCAGCCAGTCATAGCTAAGACCATTCTGAGACGAAAAGTCTTTTTCGGTTTTTCAATACATGTCATTGTTTTTAAGTTATCAATTAACAAAGATAGCCTATCAGTGTGCATGATTTTAGCGGACAGGAAAGGAGTGGGGATTTTGTTGAAAGTTGGAACCGAATACCTCCTTGGGGTTACTATTTGAAAATTTAATGTTATCATGAGCCGAATGATCATTTATGGACACGAGAAAGTGCTAGGAATTTATTCTAAGCCA
>CAJUYH010012202.1:0-10265 GCA_910591685.1 Galerucella tenella | reverse complement strand
CAAACGGGACTCTGTGTCTATGGCATGGGAAAAAGTGGCTCAGGAAATGAATGAATCAGGTAATAAAATAAGTTTTAAAATTTTCATAATACGTTAATCTAATTATTAATAATAAGCCTTTTATTTATACAATATAATTGTTTTGCCAAGGTAATGTATAAGTATTAAAAAAATAGTCAGACAAATAATCTCTTATCCCAGAAGCTGTGGTCAAATTTCTAGCTCTTTCTTCATCTTCCTCGTTTTCTCTTTCAATTACCTGATTTTCTTGATATTCTGTGAAATCTGATGGGTCTTGAATATGTCCCTCTGTTTTACGGATATAATTGTGTAAAATACAAGCTGCTTTTATAATTGATATCACAGTATTCTCGGAACAAACCATCGGGCCTTCGAAAACCTTATTCTTGGACACTAACATTCCAAAAGCACACTCGACAGATTTTCGAGCTCTGCTTAGTCTATAGTTAAAGATGCGCTTTTTATTTGTCAAAACTCTTTTAGGGTAAGGTCGCATGAGATACATGCTTAAAGGAAATGCTTCATCTCCACATAAATAATAGGGAATATTTGGTCCATTTTCATCTTGTGGTAATTGTTCAGCTGGAGGTAAACACAGCCCTCCTCTGTGTAGCCAACGGCCTAATCGGGATGTCCGAAAAACACCTCCATCGCTATTCCGCCCTAGGTCACCAACATCTATTGTAGTAAAATAACCATCAGCATCTGTACTTGCCATTAGTTGAACTGAAAAATAACCTTTATAATTTATATTTCTGGAGCCTGTGTTAGCAAATTTGTGAACACGAAAGTGCTTTCCATCTACTGATCCCACGCAATGAGGGAAATTCCAAAGCAAGTTGTAGCGATCGGCTATTCTTTTCCAATCATTTTTTGTAGGTGCAGGCATATACAAAGGTTGAAGGGCGGTCCATATCGCCTCACAGGTATTCGCTATTATTTTTCCAATCGTTGAAGCACCTCTCATAAAAGTAAACCCCATTCGCTTAAAATTTACTCCAGTTGCTAAGTATCTGAAAAAATTAATTTTGTTAATTATACTTTCTAGAAAACACTTGTTTTTATTTGTATTTTATTGCAGTTCAAGAATGCAAAGATACATGGCGGACACTACGCATAATGTTTACAAGATCCATCAAATTACCCCCTAGTGGAAGTGGAGCTAAGAAGTTATCTCATAAAACTAGAGACATGATGAAAGAAATGAATTTTATAAGACCTTACGTCAAAAGCAGTCAAGATTTACCAAGTAATCTGCCACGACTTCCATCTCCTGAAAGTCAAGATCTAAATTCTGGAGAAAACATAAGAGATGTTGAAGATATGGACCCGGATGAGCAATCGGACTGTCCTCGCAACGAAAAAGAGGATGTGATTGAACAACATGCTAACGCTGCCACTCCACAGCTGAAAAGGTCAAAACAGGTAGAATCACTAACCACAAAGAAAAGGAAACTTCAACCTGACAAAGATTGCGAAGTTGACTCTTACGTTATGGACTATCTTAGACAGAAACAAGGTGATTCAGATAACCCAAAACGACTATTTTTGTTGAGCTTATTACCGGATCTGGAACAGATGGATAATCACCAAATGAGACAGTTTAGATGCAAAGTCAGTCGACTTATAGATGACATTTTAACAACCCGCACTGTAGTTACACCAGGCTCTTGGCAAACTATAAACAGTCATCAGGGTATTCTGGCTTCAAATCAATTATCCAGACAACCTGCTAATGTTCAGGATTGGCTCCGTAATACCACCGGGCATTCACAAAATGGTCAGGAGAATTCAGAATATGACTCATCAGAATGGTTCGAACGGACCAACGATTTGCAATTCGCCAAAATATAAAACAGCATACCTACCATGTTTAATAACATTCATTATTACCATGTTTAACATTAATAATTATTATACTTAGTTAGTTTTTTATAAGTTTGTCGTGAGTACCCTCAGTAGTACCTTCTGTTAGTATTATCTTAATTAAAAATTATTTGCTTTCCTTAGTGTGATTAACAGTCTTTCTTCTGGCGGAATAGGCATCCTCCAATGAGTTTCCTTTTTCTCAATTAACGGCCTAATCAATGCTAATAGGCGATAAAAATTTTCCTGGTTCATTCTATAAAACTGTTGAAACTTATCTGGGTGTTGTCTGAGTTCTTCTCCAATGGCGGTCGCACTATGTTGCAAGTTTCTTTGATTACTAGGATGTACCCAAAAGCGTCTTTTTTTTTAATTACTCTATTTCGGCGTCTGCGGTTCGCCACCATAATAAAACTACTTCTTCTTCATCCAAAGGCATATTTGAAACTAAATTGTTTCTACAGTGTGCACTAAACGAGAAAATAGTTTCATGTAAACATGTTTCACGAACAAGTTTCACGCAATTAATTTCTCTAGTGTGTCACCTGACTTAAAGTTGTTGTCTCTGCTGTCTGTAATGTTTTCTAGACAGGTCTTCTTGTTGTTTGGTATACTATATGGCCATACTCGAGTATCGGTCTACAGATACTTTTGTATATGTGTGCTGCAGTTTTCTTACTTATGTCCATGTTTTGGTATGTTATGCTTCCAAAGTGTTTTCCTTGGCTAATACATTTTTTTTCTGCTATCTCCACATTTTTGTTAAAGTTAAGTTTATTGTCGATAGTCATACCAAGGTACTTTACAGTTGATGTACATGGAATTATGTTGTTGTTAATATAAATAGATGGTGTTTTGGGTGTTGGTGTATGATTGAAGATTATTAATTGCGATTTCGAAGGATTATGCCTCATTCTTCACCTGTTGAACCATTTCTCTGTTCTATTCATTAATGTTTGCAGTTCCTTCTTGTTTTTTTGATGCTGTTATTATGATTAATTAAAGCGGTGTCATCTGCATACTGCAATATGTATTTTTGTAATATAATGTGCTCTGGTGCTAACCCAAAGTTGTATATGTCATAACAGTAGAGATTGTAGAGCAGAGGAGAAAGTGGGGAGCCTTGCGGGACTCCTTGTTGAGGTATACTTGTTTGTGAGAAACTGTTGTTAATTTTTTATTATTAGTAGCAGGTATTCTGGGCACTTCATTTGTTGTAGTTTGTACAACAATCCACAATGCCAGACACTCTCTGGCAAAAAGAACTTTTATGATACAATGTATGATAGGGTGCTATGAAAAGTATATACCTAAAATCATATTTTAGATAGAAACCTCCAACAGCCATTATCTCGAATTGACAAATTCCTAGTTGTGTTTGTATTGCATTGATGATGTGATTTGGGCGAAGCATCATTGAACCAAAAAGTATTCAAAAAATAAGAAAAATGTATAAAAACCATCTATTTTGAGAGAAACCTTTCGTCTGCCAAAATAGGAGAGGATAGATTGGTTATTGCGCAAATAATAACAAAAATGTCATCTACTAATGGAAGAATGTTCCAGGGTATCGTTCCTTTCAGTATATTGAAAATTTTTAAGCGCCCATTAGAATGTTCAATATGAATCCTTGCCCTTGCAATTTTGGCATTTAACATAGCCTCTTCAGTAGAAAGCTGGCTTTTTTCCTTTGAAAATGGAGGTCTTATCAATTTTATTTTATGAATGTTGCAAATATCTTCAATCCTAAATCCCTTGTCAACCATGACTGCATCTCTATTAGGATCTAATAATGCAATGATGTTGCTTTCTTCAAAAATCACTTTGTCTGATGTTCTACCTCCATATGCTTTGCTGATATAAGTAATCAAACCCCCTGGAGACACAGCAGTCATAAATTTCACAGTCATGTGAGATTTATATTGGGAATAAAATCTTATTCTGCAAAATAAACATTTTGGGGTTTGAACATGAATTTCCGTACAATCCAATACAATTCTCACATCTTGGAAGTTATCAAAACAAATAGGCATGTTGTTAAGTATTTCACTTTTAGGTGGAAAATAAATTAGGGGTTTTAGAACTTTTGATAACAGGGGAACTATTTCATATATGTATGTTTTTGTTAAATCTGCTGAAATTCCAAATAACGTACCCAAAGTTACATAGGTTAAGTTTGTTTTGGACTTCGTTAACACTAACATCAATCTCTCTTCTACACTCAACCGATGGCTTCTTTTGTCCTTACAATATTTATTCAAAAACTCTACTGTAGAGTCAAATATTTTAAAATTATTCACCCCTGTAAAATTTTTTAGTTTTTCGTCACTATCCAGAATGAGCTCACACAATGTCAGCACTTTTGTCGTACTCACTTGCACCCCTATGTCCCTTGTACTTGGTCCTGCACAAGGTTCTTCACTAGATTTTTGCAGAGGTTGGGAACTAACGGAATTAAATAAATTTAGTAAGGCTTCTGCTGCTTCTTGGTCCTCAAAATCTGCATTCAAAATTTCTTCTTGCTGATCCTCAATATTTAAATCCATTGGTTCACAAATGGCACTAACTTTTGTTGGGCACTCTTCTTGTTTTTTTTTTGAAGAGCTCTGGATGATGGTCCGGGGGATGTACCACATGACCCTAGTGGCAGATTCTGGGACGGCACAGCAAAGGATTTTAATATTCTACGTTTCACTCTAACTAAAAAGAAAAGAATGGAATATAAAGGATTTAAATCATAGTACACATACCTTTCTGTAAAAAATCACTTTCGAGAAAATGTAATGAGCAGACTTTCATCGTATTTGACACATCTTTCCCGATTTTTAATGTTCTTATCCACAACAATCTTCTATCAATTAGTTCCTTGGATCCAAGCTTAGTTTCCACATAAACCTTCGATTTTCCTGCTTTCGGGAAAAGATGAAAACTTAAATTAGGATTTCGCTTTATCCAAGATGAACACTGGGGGACACAGCAATACTGGTTCATTTAAAAAATCTCCAACAGTATATATAAACACAAAAAAATTAACAATCACAACTGAAGCTCTATGTTTTATCATAAACAACAACAAAGACAATTGCTTTTAGCTCGGTTCTCTCACTGTCCGCAAGAGGGCGTATCGCTTAGCACGAATCGACTATAGATATGGATTCTTTCGTAGAGGTTGAATTCTGCGAAACTGACCATGATGTGGGTGGCTTAGCACTGGTGCATAGCAAGTGCCTAACACCGAGGAAATCGGCGTGTTCTTAGCCATCTACAAAGTACCAGAAAGCATTGAAATTTGGCGTTTCTCCAGACTATAAAAGCTGGACATCCTACAAAGTAAAAAAAGTATACTTTGAACAAGGTGAGACAAATTTGACAAAAATTATATAATTTTTTTGATGAATTGAAAAATTAGTTTTTGTTTATTATATTTTTAGGATGACAAATCCAAAATAAATTGAAAAACCAGCACATCAAAAACATACATTCATTTTTAGGATGACAAATCCAAAATAAATTGAAAAACCAGCACATCAAAAACATACATTCTTTAAGTGCTCAGTTTTGATTATTTAAATTATAAGTATAGGTAGATCAAATATGTGCTTATCGCTATTTCATTTAATAAGTTTTCCTTTGAAAATGAATTATTTTCACAAACCTTGAAAAAGGAACAACCATTTTCAAGCTAAATAAAGTCCTTTATGTGTCAATAGAACAGCTTTAAAAAAAGAATAATAATGCTGCTACTTAATGTAATTGCAGAAAACTTGGAGAAGGCCCATAAAAAACTAGCTGAGCTTACATCAGACCTGCAAAGACGAGCCAAAAGAAATCGTTTTCCCCCAAGAAAATTGTACAATACTAGTGGAAGTGAATCCTGTAGTGATGGCATTGAGAAACAGTTATCACGGCCACCCTCTATCAGCCATAAGGGCCATAGTATGAAGTTTTTGTATTACTTCCATATTAGTATATTTTTCCACTGTTTGCTTGTAGACTAGACATTCCTTTGCATATTTTCATTGAACATTTTTTTTAGATAGTGATCGTTCAGTGAAATCTTCATCTAGATCCAGTCCACTGATATCAGCAAGAAGTCAGGCGTCGAGTTCATATTATACACGAGATTCTACATTAACGCCATCCAAGCAGAAACTTATACTTATCAGGTATCTTATTAATCACAAAAGTGTCTAATTTTTGAGATTTATCATAAGTCTTTATTTTCCTAGGAAATTTATAATTATCATTTTTATTTTCAGATTCAGATTTTATAAGAACTATTCAGTGGCATCTTTATCTAGATCAAGACCAGTGGTATCAGCTATTAGTCAGGCATCAAGTTCAGATTTTACATTAACACCATCTAAGCAGAGATCCAACTTATCGGGTAATTTATCATGATAAAAGTATATAATTATTTAGATCTATCGCAAGTTTTTTCTCTCTAGAATTTGAGCTGAGTCTTTTAAAAACAGTTAACCTCATCAAAGAACAGAACAAAGAAATATTATCACTTCTAAACCGGAACACTGCTTTAAATCCAAAACGTGCCTTTGATTCAAGTGATTTGCCAATAGAATTACCAGTTCCAACAGAAGGAGATTTAACCAACTTGGAAGAGTTTTTAATTAGTGAACAAAATTCTAATAATTTTGTAAGTACTTTTTATTTTAAGCAAGTTAACATGTAATTGGCCCATTGTAGATCATATCTAGTACTTTTTATATAATAACATGTTATTTATTTATTGTAGATAATATATTTGAGTTCTTTTGGAGGAAAGGACGTTACTGCTCAAACAAACCATTGTTTACGGAGAACACTTACAAATAAGTTAGCTTGTGGCTATAGTTTTTTTGGCAAACGTGACCATAAAAAGGCGTATGGAGTTCTGAAGTTGAAGTTTTGTATAGTAAGTACGCATCATCTTATGATTTATTTAGTGCTGTTATCAAAAAAAAAATTGTTTTTAGCTGTGGTTTCGAAAAATATACAGAAGGCCCAAAGAAGCAGAGGTTGAGGATGCCATTAAGAATTGGTTGAAACATGCACCCCAAAGGCATCGAAACGAAGCAAATAAGCTAGAAAACTGTCAGTTAAATAAGACATGAGTAGATTCATTCAAAAACATGTGGGCAAGCGACAAATGTATAGACGTATTAAAAGAGCTGTGGAGACTGCACATCTGGTAAAAAATAGTAACAATACTGATTGTTTATTTGTCGGAAATTTGGTGGAAAGTAATACTTCACCTGGTATAAATCAAAGTTTTTTATGATTTGATCAATACCTATCTCTTCTGTCTCTGTATCTGTAGAGTAGGGAGGGTGAGTGTGTAGGCTCACAGCACTTAGGCCACATGTGACCCATTGTAGATCCTCCCGATAAGTTGTTCTCCTAGGTCATTGTCCATCCTGTCCTTCTCAGGAAGGTGGACAGGTCACTGGGAGACATCTCCTTTATATCGGCAGGTGTAGGCCAAGACTCAGCGAACACACACTCTCTTATTGACGATAACTCCGGACACTCGCATAAGACATGCCTGACAGTTTCATCTTCCTGTTCACACATCCTGCATAGAGGTGTGTCTAGCCCCATAGTATGGAGGTGTTTACTTAGTTGACAGTGACCAGTCAGAAATCCTACTGTTAAACGTAGGTTTTTCCTGGTCATCGCCAAATATTTCTTCGGCGCCAGCTTCCGAGGGTCGCCCAGGGTGATCCTGGCAAAACTGCATCCTTTGATTCCATCCCATCTCTTAAGGGATTGAGCATGGGTGTAACGTTTGGCTAGTTCCTGTCGTGCCCTTTAACCCACCTCAGGATAATGTTGTTATCTGCCGAGACGTCAGCTAAATCTTGGTGGCACTCTAGTACTAGCCTCGATATAACACGTTGTCTGTTCAAGGCTAATAGGGCTTGTCTACTATCAGTGCAGATTATTATGTTTTTGCCAGAAATTCCTCTTCTGGTTAGTTCTTTTGTGGCAATTGACATACCAGCCATTTCTGTTTGAACCACGCTGGTATTGTTTCCCATTCCCCACTTAATCTTGAGGCTTACCCAAACAGCATGAGTACGTACTATGTACGTCCTTGATACATAACTGTCGGGACGCAACTACATCCCAGGTACGTAATCTCAAATCACATTTACGTCCAAAGGACGTACTCAGGACGTACATTTTCCAACGGTTAGGACGTACTATGTACTTTTCCGAACTTACTGGACCTAGGCGGAACGAATCTCGTACATAATGAGAACAAAGGTTACGTCCATGCAATGGCCGTCACTGGGATGTAAAAAAAGTGAAAACTGGAATTAAATAAAACAGTTAAAAGTTTATTTCAAATATTTATTTTGCTTTTATTCTGCTGTATTTCATGCATTTCTCTTTTTTTTATCATCAGCCCTACGAAGCCACTGCTTTATACATTCTTCCGTTTCCTTGGCATTCTTTGAAAAACTCCCCCGGTCAGCAGCATCTTGGAAATGAAAAATAAAATTCAAATTAAAAATTTTTGGTTACTTAAAATTCACAATACATTCAGTATAGTGATTTTTTGGTATTTCATTCCTTATTCCATCGCTAATATGTTATTCCTGGAATGTGAACCTCAATTCTGCATAGCTAGATTTTAAAGTTATGTAGGTATACATTACAGGTTGTCTCACTACATTTGAGGCATTATGAGAAAAAATGATATTGGAAACAGGTTACGATCGTAAATTTTGATGTAGATACTTATTATACTACTTACCCACCAGTAAATTAACAATTTTAAAATTGTTAAAAGCCTTCTTCTGCCTGCGCCCCAGCCAACTATATTTACAGGCTAAGTCGTTGGTGAAGAAAAATGACATGCCTCCTATCTTAATCAGCTCAGAAACCTTAAAAAACGTATAATTTGTAGTATTTACAATTCCTAAGAAATATGATACGTATAGAACAAATTGTTTCAAAGTAAAATCATTTTCAAATAAAACACCCTGTATCTCAGTGAGGAGTCCCATTTTATCTAAGTAGCGTGAGATAAATATTAATATGTTGGGTCCATTATTCTACAGCTAAATTTATTCAAATTCATAACTAAAAAAACCTGTGTATAGCACTCTATATTCTGAAAATCAATATTTACTCACCCCCTGTTGAAAGAATTCATCCTTTGTTAATTCTTCATTAAATGAGTCCAATTCATTTTCATACTGAAACGGCAATTAATAATTTTCGAAGATTTTTTGTTTTATAGGTGATGTCCTCAAACGGTTTTCTCTTAATATATTTAAAATGTTTTCTGGCAAATCAGATAAAACATCTCTAATTCGCCGTTGTTCTCTTACCAAATCGCTGATGTAACCAGCTAAAAAGAAATTAATTTGAAAAGATGAAATAGTGAACTGGTGAATGAATATAAACATTGTCCACAAAATCTGATTTGTTTGACATACGACCATCGTTTAGGTAAAAATATTATTTAGTGCTATTGAGGGAATGTTGAGTGATGTATAAAAAATGAGGGATAGTCAAGTTGACTTTTTTGAAAACATCTATTATTAATTAACTTAACAGGGCCTGTAGGTTGACAGTTATTTTTCCCACATTGTAAGTATTTTTCAAATACAAATTGATTTGAAAGCACCTCACATGAAGGCTATGTAATATAATGACAGAACTTAATGACCTTCAGTGAAATTATGTAGTTCTAAATTTAAACATTGTAATACTGCTTACGATGCCTAACACAGCAACCACATTTTTCAATTGATCCCATGGCTGGTTTTGAACTAAAGGGATCCACTGTATTTGAAGTACTTGGTACTGAAACTTCCAATATAATTAACAATGTTTATACAATTTTAAAAGCTCATACCTGGTTTGGGACTAAATAAATGAGGCTCAACTGTATTTAGAATGTTTGAAGTTCTTGAAGGGACCACAGTAGTCTCCGGCACCAAAAGTTCTTGAGTCTTTGGTATTTCAGGTGTTGATTCAAATTGAAGTTTTTTTTTTTAAGTTTCTAAAATACATCTATAAAATTGAAAGTGTTGATATTTATAAATTATACAGTATGTAAGACTTATAAAAATAAATGGATATATATTATTATGTATTTTTAATAAATTTAATAAGAGGCTACTGTTTCGGGTGCTATTTTTATTATATATTAAGAAATGCCTCTACGTTGGACACTATTTAAATTATATTTATGATAATAGTAAAGTTTATTTAATTAAATGTACCAACGTTGAGATGCTATTTTGGAGAATAATATATTATTTAATTTATGATGTTTATGGTTGTCTATGGACGCCAGAATTGGTTTCGCTCGCAGCTATTCCAATTCAAAAAAAAATTATGTGAGTCAAAGATATTATAAA
>CAJUYH010012201.1:0-10266 GCA_910591685.1 Galerucella tenella | reverse complement strand
TGTCACAAGGGAGTGAAGTTGTCACTTTAGGCCCGGAAGTACGAAAAGTATCGTATATACCTTGCGACTGAAGTACATTTAATCCTTCAGGTAAATTATGGCCCTCCCTGCGGTCGGGTCATAAACTTTACCTTCAGGATTAAATGTACTACTTCAATCCCGCGGTATATAATATACTATTATTTGAAACGATCAAACACGTATACTCATCAGATTCTAGGAATACGAACTAGAGGGGCTGTCAAAATTATTTCAACAGTCAGTGTACTGCCCCGTCACTATCTTGACGTGGAAATGTGACGGACTGCGTACAAAAAAAAAGAAAAAGTTTTCGGAGGAAGATCGAGAGCGATATGCACTGCGGAAAAATTGTACATTCAGAGTTTTCTGCTTTCAGTTTATTGCAATATACTGAGAGATGCATGGGTTAGAACAAAAATCAAATAGAAAAGCTTAAACACGTGTTCGTCTCCTTTGCCGGCTTCTTTCCTTTGATCTGCATAAATGCTGGCAATGTAAATCAAGGTCGATTAGTGGATGCATTTCCATCGTTAGAGGGGATTGAAACAGTTTGTGGTAGCTCGGAATAAACAATTTCTTAGAAAAAGTTGACGAAAACGTGCCACAAAAAAAGAAAATCTAATATTCATTTTAATTTTTTAGCGAATGTCTAAGGAAATGCATATGCGCAACAGTGGCTTCTTTGTTTGTATTACCAAATAAATTTCCAGTAAAATTCACCGGAGAAGCTAGCAGCGAACAACTCATTACACCAAATCCGGCCGTAAGTATTTTTGTCTGCTACAAGCAAATCACGGACCAAGGAAAAGTTGTGTTTTAAAGGGTGAATTATTAAGAGTTGCGATTAGTCGAATCTCGGAAACCGCATGTTCCAGAATTTAAGGAAACACAACGAAATTGGCCCTAAAAAATTGTTTTTTAGTCTAGAGTTTATCATATATTATTGCGTTTTTCAAAATATTCAATAAATTAGTTTGGTTAAAAATATCAACTTTAGAAACTACTGACCTTATGCTACAACGTTTGCTGTAGTTATTTTTCCGAAGTGGTGGGGAAGTGTTCTTTCGTTGTGATAAGACCTTTACATTTTTTAAATAGGACACCCAAATGGTTGGTAAGAAATTTGAATTTGAAATTATTCGAAAAAATACCAATCCAGAAATCACAAGTGACAGGCTTTTTTTAAGTCCATCCAAATTGAAAAAAAAAGGAATTTGTTACAAAAACATGCCCATTAAAATAAACAGCATGTCAAAATGGACCAAACTCTTGGCAGAAGAAATTGGCGTAAATATCAAAAAAATTAAAGTAACAAACCATTCACATGGTCATTACTTCCGCCCTTGAACAAAATTGTTGATGAACAAGAAATGATAAAATTAACAGGAAATTCCCATGCCAACTCTTTGAAATCTGAAGTTGAACACTCGGAACATCATTTAAAATTATTTGAAAATTTGAGAGAGAAATCACTAGATTAAATAAATTTTACTAGTACTCGTTCAAACATATCGCGAGTACATGTTCTTCGATCACATCATAACGATGAAATACGTAATTAGTTATGAAAAGAGCGATATTGTTCAACAAGCGTAATATTTGCCAAAACGAGCGCTAGCGAGTTCTGCAAATTACGCGTGTTTAACAATGTCGCTCTCTTCATAACGTGTTTACGTACAACGTTTTATCTAATTCCGCGCTTTCATAATATTCAATAAAATCTTCAATTACAATGATAATATTGAAGTGGAATCAAATGGTGTTAGAAGTATTGTTACTATGATGTATTCACCCAGAAAATTGACTTACTTTAAATAACTGTGTCCTGAATGATGTTTTCAATGTTTATAAATCTAAAAATACTATTGAATTAAAATAATGGGTTAATTGTACAGTTTAAATAATGAAATGTCAGTTTTGACAGTACCTACCTAATTAATAAATTATTCTTTGAAATTCATGTGGTATCTCTATGTTGAAACATAAACAGTTACGTAAAGTTTTTACATAACTACTTTTCATAACTGATATATGAAGGTTATGAAAAATGTGACGTCACCTAACGTCAAGGAGTGACGTAAAGTGTCACATTTGATAGCGGAATTAGATAAATAATTTTTATCTACGACCACCTTTAAAATTAGTCATTTACGGACCAACAAATGTGTGAAATCATACATTATACATACGTTAAAAAGCGTGCGTAAATGAACAAAACTTTTTATATGGGACTTCCATTATAACACTCAAAAGTGTGCGTAAATGACCAATGCTTTTTAAATGGGGTTTTCATTTCATTTGAACACTCTTTTTTAGCTATACGTGATTATCTAGTTGCCTTGAATTTGGTCGTTTGTTGTATAAACTTTTTTGTTGTCAGTAAATTTGACAGAAGTGTCAGAACAATATTTTCTGTTATATTCGAAATTTCAATTACACTTATTTTAAATGGAAGAAACTCGAGAAGAATGCATTTCTTCGGATTGCACACCACCTGGAAGTAGAATTCGTTGTGTATATATTCATTTTTATGTTTTTAACCCCTTCATAGCACATTTTTTAATTTTTTCTTCATGTGGTCGTAGATAAAGTTTTGTATGACACTTGTGCGTGAAGTACTTTTGCGCACTCGTTGCGAAAAAGGCACTCGCTACGTTCGTGCCTTGCATTTTCGCAACTCGTGCGCAAAAGTATGCTACACTTGTATCATAAATAACTATTTTTTATTAGTGAACCATTTTACCTATTTAAAGCACGTCTCAGCGTGTTTAAATTGAACTCACAAAAACGCGCGCTTCTTAAAGTTACCATAGCAACATCAACATCTCGAGAAGTCTAAATGACAATTTTTTTATTATTGATCTGACAGGAGTACCTACTTTGTAACGTCAAAATATTTATTCGAACAATATTTAACAATTTCAATTTTATAAATGAAAATGGAAAGTACAGTTGGTATTGTTTAAGATATTAACAATTCCATTTTTCAAAGATTTTTGCGGTATCAACCGTGATTCTGCTTTACTACTTGAAAAATCGATATTAGAAGTTATTTTTATGCTCTGCGGTGACAGCAATAAATCTTAAAGACGAAATGCAAATTAGTTTATGTTTTTCTCATTTCCATGACAACGCAAGGTAATACTGTAGCATCACGAATTCAACCATTTTACTTACATTATTAGTTCTTGTTTCCATTTCTTGTTGTTGTAGTAGTAATAGATACCAGTATTTATAATTTCTAAGTGCACCAATAAAAAAAATAGCGTGCAGCATTCGTGGATAACTGGTCTCCAAAACACTTGCTCTATTCCGAGCACTCCGGCTTCGCCGTCGTGTTCGAAAAATCGCGCGTGTCTTAAAGACCTTAATATCCACTTATACTTTAATATACTATTGTCTACTAAAACCGCATCTAAAAATCGGTTTTGTCATTCGCAAAACGTCACTTTAAACACTAGTGTTTAAAGTGCGAAAATTCACATCTCGTTTATCTTTAGTTTCTTAAACGTCACATCAAGTGTATCTTCTGTAATTTATATTTAATATTACGTGATAATTTTGTAGCTCTTTGTCATTTGAATTTTCAATGACACGTCAGTCATTGTCTGTCATTTTGTGAATATAATTGAAATAATATATTATTATGTTTTTTCCTGCGAGCGTAGAAAAAGTATAGTATGCACCTGGTGTCAAAAACATCTTTCTCCACGACTAAACAATATCGCACAAATTATTTTTACATATTTAGCTGCATAATGAAATACATTCTTCACACCAGTGAATAATAAAAAGAATTCACTCTCGTTAGCCAATCACATTCTATAATTATCAGAATTCACGCTGAAATGAATTGATCCTCATTGGAAGTTTTTCCTTTTTAGTCGTGGAGAAAGTATAGTCTTTTACTTGTGTAGAATGGCTATTATTCACTTGGATGATTCCAAAACTCACTCGCTGCGCTCGCTCGTTTTGGAAACTTCATCCGCGTGAATAATAGCCATCACTCTGCACTCGTTGAAGAATATACTATTAGTCACTCATGAATAATGAAATGTTTTCGATACTTGGTACTAAATGTATTATCTTCTACGCACCTGTCCGTAAACGTCAAAAATCGCACTGTCGACATTCCTTGTAAGTGACATTTAACAATAACATGCACGTAATGTGATCTCATAACATACACGTGCGTTTAGATAAGAAAACTTAAATTTCTTTGTTTAATCAAATTGCAATCAAATTTTGATCTACGTACATTTTTATTTGGTCTATATGCATGTATTTAGTCAATTGAAAAACAGAAAAGCTGTTATAAATCACGTTATTTCATAGAAGAAAATGAATGGACGTAAAAAAAGTATGGTACGTTACACGAAATGTAATCCCATTACACACTCGTAAATTTTACTTTTTCACTTCGTGCGTAATGAGTTACTTACAACTCTTATTACGTAATATACTATTATTACACAGGCTAGTGTTCTTGAGGAAGCTTATCACTTTGTTCACTTTTAAAACTACACTAGAAGAAAGTTGTATAATATAACAATTAGAGCTTGGTGCTTCTTCTTTAGTGATGAGGTGCATACTTTTAATCATTGTTAGGGCCGATTTTGATATAAGAATATTTTTCCCTAAATTCTAGGACATATTGTTTCTGACATACGGCCGGTCGTTACCGGTATCTGTATGATCTTTATTCATTTATTCTAGGGTGTTCTACGAGTTCACGTTATAGAAGCCAGAAATTTAATGAAAAAAGACATATCGTTTACTTGTAGAAGCAAATCTGATCCCTATGCTGTACTAGTCGTAGGAGAGCAAAGCTTCAAGACTGAAACAATATCATCGAACGTTAATCCTAAGTGGGATTATTGGTGTGAGGTAAATGAATATTACTTCACCGATACGATTGATATTAGATGTATATTAATTATGTCATACACAATTTACCCTACTACCATCTTAAACTTTATCATTAGATATGCACCACTTTCGAAAATTCAGAAGTATACTCCAGAGAAATTAATTGAAGATCCGTCAAAAAGTTAGTTACCTATAGCCAAATATTGGGAATAAACTTGTATATTAATTTAAAATCTGTATCTCAAAGGATTTCAATAGTGTTCTAAGTGTTCTTGCATATCTGATGTTAAAATAAAAAGAATGGAATCAGAAAAAATGCATTTATCAAATGAGTAGGTAATTAGATACCCGCAAAGTTCAAAAAGCTTTGTTGGAGGCCGAAATTTTTTTTTTTTCGATTTTGAGTGATTTTTCGACTTTGAATGGCCTTTTTCGAAAAGATGACAAGAGTAAAAAATGTATTTGTTAATTACATATTACTGACCACTCGTACATAAAAAAGTCACTAAAATTTTTTTTGTTCGCAATAACTCAATGCACCTACTGCAATAGATTTCATCAACGCACATCTTCGATTTTCTATGCCACATCTTAGGTGCATCGCTGACTAAGATGGGATGAAAACCGGAGAGTTTCACGAATATATTACATGAATGCTTATGTTTTTGAGGACTATTTTTCACTAATGATAACTCTTGATGTGAAAATTTTTTGACAGTTCCAGTTCCAAGAACCAATCAAATTTCCTTATTTTTTATCATATGAACAATTTCACCCAATCATGTCAACATTACACTGATAACAGACCATAGGCTATTTTCACGTTGCTATGGACACATATTGATTTTTTTTTATTTTGAAGTTTCAAATATTTAATATTTGGAAATGTCACGATTTGGTTGTAATCTTAGAACATAAAGTAGTAAGGAAGGATCATTACGCCAAGGACAGTTAACCGGGATGGTTATCCAAAATGGCCGCCGCAGATTAGAATATATCAGTGGCGCCGTACCCAATTTTAATTAGGATAAAACTATTTCTATAAAATGGAGTTACTATTTTCAATAACTTAATTGAAAATTTTTACGAGTGAATAGTTTATCAAAACATTATTTTAATGGCATTATAGACGTTAAAGTTGGTAAAATGGATGTAAAAAACAATCATAGGTACATTTAAATTTTGATTTACATTAAATTTAATTTTCTATTTACAATAACATCAAAATGATACGCCCATGTCATGTCATATCATGTTAAGTGAGAATTTAGGTTAGGAACAACTATGTGTATTTTTTGAAATTTTTAACATAAAGACCAATATTCACATCTGTAGATTATAATTATTATAATAATATGTACTCACCGATGAAAAGTAATTTTCAAAGCGTCGTTTTTAGCAGTCTTTGAACGTCCACAAGCACTACAACTAACCATTGTCTTAAAAACTATATTTATATCACTATAAGTATTATATAACGTAACTGAAAAACCAACTTAACCTTAGAAAATCCTATTATAAACTAAAACATCTGAGTTAGTAATAATCGGCAAAATATAACATAAAAACCAACTTTTAATTAGCGACAAACAAACAATAAGTCATAAAATGGTTATTGAAAATGGCCGACTTTGTCTCTTTTATTTATTATGGGAGATGTAGCACACGCTCCTTCCTTACTACTTTATGTTCTAAGGTTGTAATACTGAAGAAAATATGAATGAACTTATAGAATCGAACATACCAAAAAACATAATCAAATTATTAACAGCATGCGTAGTGGAAATACATCTTCATCAATTATAGAAACTAACACGTCTGGATCTTCATTTAACTTTTCTAATTGTTCCTTTGTTAATTGCACCTTTAAATAAATTGTTTTAGCTCTGTATTTTTTCTATAATTAGCAAAAAATGTTCTATCCGAATAACCCTCGGGCATTGATAAATGCTCAAAAATGTTATGACAACTTTCTCAAGCTTGTTTCTTGTAGGCAACAGACCTCCGTCCATCCTCCGCCTATGGCGTCAGTCTGTTTCCAAGCAACAAGCTTGGGTTATTACTACTGATGATTTTTTTCACTTGTCAAATTCTGACATTTTGGTAGTTTTAACCAATAGCAATACATTATTCTAGCCAATCATTCGGGATTATACTGATAATTCTGCTTCCTCATCGATAATACCTTGTTTACATTGAAACGTCAAAATTTTACTTTGAATTTGTCATTATTGACAACTAAAAGTGCTTCGAAGTTTATTGAAAAATGAACACAAACCAGTGCCATCACCCAAGAGAATATTGAACATTTAATACAAAATTCCACTCCAAAATTGATGAAAAAAATAATCTTCCCAAATACAACTCGTTCTACAAATTTTATCAAATAATTTTTTATTTTCATCACTCAAACTTGTTTATTTAAGGCAAAAACATTCAAACAAACCGAATTTAGATAAAATCCCTCGTCCTAACGGACTCGTGATTTTATCAATCGGTTTGTTTTCATATTTTTGCCAAATAAAAAAGTTTTCGTGGAAAAGAAAAAATTATCGATAAAATTTGAAGCTCTCGTGGTATTACCTTTGATAATTGTTTTGGACAACGCTGTGAGATATGGGAAATTGCCTACCACCAAAGATTAATATTTATTCTGTAATCTTTGCTACCACGGCTTGGAAAAAAGCGGAAATCATTCAGATGCTTTCATGTAGATAAACAAATTACAATTAAAGATGATATGTTGAAAAATAACTGCCGACAATTGTAAATATACATAAACATCGTTTCCTAAGATATACTATTGACAAAATGGCAAAAAACCGGAATATTATAATACTTCGACTTCCCAGCATTGCGAGATAAACCCACATATAAAATGAAATATGTCAGTGCACATTTTGAAGAAGCTCTGGAACAAGTTAATGCAGTGAGATGGCGAGAAGCATAGAACATGTAATCAAACAAGAGCAGCAAATGAGGAAACTAGACAATTTAATAGAACACTCTAGAGCCAATAGTAGTAAAGCTCAGACCATATAAACATTTATCAAACTTTCCATTTCCAGGAAAAAATTACATGCATTTTCAGCGGTAATTAATTACGATAAAATTTTTGAAAGCGGAGGATTTATTTGCAAAAATTTTCATCTACCATGGTTGTAGGATAAAAATTTTAAAGGGAGTTCTTTGATTTGTGTTTTCACTTCTGTCGACAGTCCCTACAGTTGCCTATTTTCATTTATTCAATTTTTAGTTTGTTATACTGGAATCCACTGGACAAGAGATATTAATAACGGTTTGGGATGAAGATCCGACAGAGGATGAATTCTTAGGCAGGTAAGAGAGGGAAGTTAATTTTTTTATTGGAGCTTATCTCTTGAAGCCCTCCCGCCAGCGGTTTGTAAATTTTATGAAAATTGACACTTATGCTTTCAACTTCCAAATAACAACTTTTGCCTTCAGTTAAGCAAACATCTCTAAAAAAATCCAAATTACTTTTGCTTATAACTATAAGCAACTTTCGTTCGAAACTTCCAAATTATAATAACTTATGCTTTCAACTAAGCAAATTTCGATAGAAACTTCCAGATTACAACAACTTTTGCTTTCAATTGAAAGAAACTAGCTGCTACAAACTTCCAAATTAGCCGATGCTTCAATTTAAAACTGGATACTTCATTCTCCCGACGATATTCAGATGCCCTATCAAAACATTAACGTCTGTTGTGCTGAAAGCTGATTTTCCGTGCGTGAAATGTTTCATCTAATATTCTACCAATTAGTCCAGTAACGGTAGTCCAGAACAAGGCCAAACCTTGAAAATAGATCGGGCCGATGCCATTTTTTTTTTAATTTGCAGGTATTGATGGCTACATTCACCTCTCAAAATCTCATATATGGAGAAATGCCCGCAAGGCCCGGAAAATGGCCCTCGGAGCCCAAAAACGTTTTTGGCCGATATCTTCCAAAATATGGCACTTAGAGATTTGCGGTTTTGATAGAAATGACGAGCAGTTCAATACCTACAAAAATGGTCCCCATGGTTTTTTTCGCTAACCCAATATTTATTGCAAAAAAGGGGTCGCGAAAATTATCATGCTTGGAAAATAAAAATACGGCATTTTCTCAGCCAATGTGTGAGCCAAGGGGACTGGATATACACGTATCTTGATTTTTTGAACTTCGAGGGTCAATCGTAGATGGCGCCACTAGTTTTCTCCCTCCTCACATAATTATCCCGGCAATGAAGGTGCCCCCAATAACTATCTGTTTCCTGAAAATTTTTGGAGTTGAGAAAGCTGTTTTGTACTCTCGGCCTGATCCTTGACTCTCTTAGGTCTTCGGCAATGTAGCCTAGAGGTCTGACAATTTTTGGCAAGTCATTTTCAATAATTCGGCAAAAAAGTTTTTGAAAAATAAGATTTATTTTTGAAAGTATATGAGAATTGGAACATACATGAACAATTAGACATCTATCCATCACCATTCCAACACATTTATCTCAGATGGATGTTGCTGGCTGACATCATCAACCCCCTCTCCATCCATGCCTTCTGTTTCTTCCTCTTGCTCCTCTAGCTCTCTATCTTCACCTCCACCAATTTCTGCCCCTTCCTCTGCTTGATCAGCTGATACAATCACATCTTCATCCTCATCCTTGTAATTAGAACACGGGCCTGAATGACATGAACCACAAATAATCGAGCACTTCAGTCCTGCTCTCTTACATGAACATAGCGTGGTACAGCCCATTTTACACCAACAAGAGATCATTTTCAACAAGTCCGGATGTGCCGGCTCATTCGTCGTCTGTACCGGCAATAATGCACCCCCTATATGCTTCCATCCCCATTCTTTTGGCGGTAGTTTGTTCGCGAGCCAATGCTGCACTTGTAAATACGTGCGATATAGGTGCTGCCTTGCAGCTTCGTCGGTGGGAGGCAAACCACAAAAAGAAAGTAATCATGAAAAAAAAAACTTGGATTTTCAGGGGGGCAGAGATTCTCTAGATTTTCCGGAAAACTGAAAGAGTTGAAATGAAAAAAAAGTACCGTTCACAAGTGGAGAACATAAGCTTTCGAATGAGGTGTATCAGAACCCGATAAAAGGATCCATTATCCCTAAATTCCGGGATTTTCCATAAAATTTCGGAAAACTCCGAAAATCCGGAAAAACCGCCCTGACGAAAACACGTGGTTTATTGGAATGCGCGAGAAAATGTTTATGTAATCCCCCGAAGTGTCTTCGAAACCCTTCAAAGTCCCATTATTCGGAAGGATTCGGTCAAAATACTTTTTATAGACAAAATACAACTAGATTCATAGGGGGGGGGGTCAAAATATCGACCAAAATTTTGCTTTGGCGGGAATTCCC
>CAJUYH010012200.1:0-10266 GCA_910591685.1 Galerucella tenella | reverse complement strand
GCGGATGCACTTGCTGCGGAAGGGGCGGCAGCTCCTTTCTGCGGCCCGGGCCCGGCCCTGGGCCTAACAAAACAAAGAATTCGCAAGGAGACGAAGAAGTGGCTGAGGAATCAGCACCTCGCTCATTGGAATGCTCTGCAGGGTCCTAGACAATCCAAACTTCTACTGAAGGGATGGACTGATGGACACGCCAGGGCAGCCACTGAACTACCAAGGAGTAGGCTAAGGAAGATAGCAGGACTCCTGACAGGGCACTGCTGTATGAGGAAGCACCTCTACAATCTAGGAGTAGAGGAAAGTTTCCTATGTAGAGGTTGTGGCATGACTGATGAAACGTCAGTTCATGTTCTCTTAGAGTGTCCACACTGCCCAAGTAACATTTTTAAGTGAAGCCAGTTTTAATTATGTTTTATTAGAGTTTTATAAAAGCAGAATTATACACTCTTGTTTTAAAAAGGTTATAATATGTACTTTTATGACTTGAAGGCAATATTGCTTCATGGTATAGCTTTAAAAAGAACTTTAAAGTATAGTCTCAAATCCATATTATCTTAAAAATATTGTAATCCTATTACTCCCCTATAAGTATCCTACAATTTGCAGTGATAGGGCAGTTCACACTTATAATACTCCTAAAGATAATTTTGTTTTAATAAGGATATATTCATTGCGTAGTTCCCTCATAAAGTATTAAAAGTTAGTTTTAAAGAGTGCAGTAGGCTTAGTTTCCTTGATAATAAACACTTAAAAGTTGTAATCTTAAAACTGATATTTGTAAATTATAAGAGGTGAATGAGGCAGTATGGTTTTAAAAAGTACTCTTCAATAGGATACCCAACTTTTTAAGTAATCTAATAACATACCATATGAGAAAATGGCAACGTTTTTGGAAAAATGGATTAAAATTAAAAAAAGTGGTAACTTTCACCGTAAGTGGAAAGAAAATAAAAAACTAAAAAACAGTTTTAAATCCAAACAAGTCGTGAATACGTTTGTAAATACAATTTGTGATCCGCCTACTGATAATTCAAATATCGATATTGAACCTATTATTTTTATTTGGCCAGTATAACAATCCGTTTTCTTCCCAATTGCTAGGAGCTACAGACAAACAAATTTGATTGTCCTCGATGGTTTGGACTATTTTAAATGGCATAACAAATTTCGTCGAAGATAAACAAAACGTCAAGAGTAAATTTTAGGTTATGTCAGTTGGACTAAATAGTCTTAAGAAATATTTTTTGTTCTCTTGACTTAACACATACTTTTCTAAGTCAAAATTACCTTAAAGTAGCATAAAATGAAAGCATTTTTATAGTAAATAGTTTTAAGAAGGTTTATATTTATGCCAAATGGTTTTTACTCGTTCTGCCGCTAGAAGGTTGGGAGTCGACATTTTTTGTGGTAGTGGCTATTGCTCCCAACTAATGTATTTCAGATTATAATTTTAGAGTTATTTTAATTTACCGTTATAAAATCACAAATTTGAAATAATTGAAATCATTTATAAGAGTTATACATATTACTCAAAGATAATAACTATTGTGAATATTATTCTATGCAAGCAGAAGACTATTCATTTCCTGTACGATTTTATGACAAAAGTTAATCTTTATAAAGTTTTCTGCTTATTTTTATATTAAGATAATAGTCCTCGGTCCCATGCCTTTTAAAAATATTTGTATTACCTACCCTTGAAACTTCAGTCGAATTGTACTACGAGACAATTTTTGGTAGGAGGGCGGCTTTTAGGGGTGTCGGAATGTGTATTATCCTAATAACAAACACTTCCGATTAAAAGAATAGATATTCATACAACAAGTGCTAAGGTGGTGCTTTTTTCACGAATGGAATGGACAAACAAGTCGACGCCATTTTTAGTCCATTTAGAGCAACCTAAAATGAGACTATTTTTAGTTTTTGCATGAAATTTAGCATAGAATTAAAAAAATATTGTATGCAGCAAGTGCATGGAGTGGTGCCTTTTTCACAAATGGAAAAATTGACGTCGATTCAATGAGTGCAGAAAAGACACTTCTGATGTTACATACAATATTTTTTCCAATTTTATGCAAAAACCAAAATATGTCTCATTCAGGCTGCTCTAAATGGACTAAAAATAACGTCGACATGAGTGCATAAAATAATTTTTTTTATGAATAATCACTTTTTGTCGTTAAATCAAAAGTAAAATACTCCTCCCGTCAGCCCCATTTGTGAACACACTGTATAATATCATTTATTAGACTAATGTGGTAAGAGCTGAAGTATTATAAAATAGTTTAAAATAGATATTTATTATCACCTATATTCTCTTAGTTTTAACAACCATATTTATAGTTCCGTCAGATTTCTGATGATTTACTAGCCACTACCAATAACTTCTTCAATAAAAAATATTTCAACTTTTTATAAATTTCGGTTGAAGAAAGCAACAAAAATAGCCTTGTAACGTAAATTAGTTGTAAACATACATATAATATAATATAACATAAGTAAATAAATAGGAATACTTGCAAAAATAGTAGTAAAAAAATGGTACTGCGGAAACTTTTTATTTTTATTTCTTGAAAATCAATATTTCACCGGGCGCGCCAAAATATATATCCCATCATAGTAAGTTTTAACAGAAATGTAGTGTTCGTTTGAAAATTTACGGAACCAATGAGCCTTTGGAAATAGTTTTATCAGCCATTTATGTTATCGAATACATTCTTCTAATAATATGTTTATGTTCAGGACATCTTGGGAAATAAACTGGAGATGGGAGTACCATAAAACCGAATAATATTATGGAAGATTTTTCTTAAACTATTTTGAGAGCAAACAAATTTATAATTTATAAATTTAGTCTTATGATGCTCTTATCGTTCAGCTTTATCATAATCTTAAAGCAGCTCTGGGATTTGTTACTCTTATAAATGTTTTAATAATAAGTTTTATGGTTATCCTAAAAACGTTATGCTAGGCTTCAAAATTCAACTAGTAGGTTTTAAAAAGATCTTTTAAATTACTCCTGAAAACCGTCTTAGGATTCTCCCTTTTATCTTGAAGCCTACTTGTGACAGCTTTATAAGTATCCCATAGATGAAGAAGTTTTATGAAAATGGAATGAAATAAGCTTTATAGGTATCCTGTATACCAAGTTAAAACTCAAATTGTTACTTGGGTGGGCTGTATTACGCAGGCGAATCTTCGGAGTCACTGTCATGGCTCCTGGAGACACAAGCGCAGGTATCCACTGAAAAAGGTTGCGGCCTTTATTGAAGGGCTCGGCTTCATGGATGACTAGGTAGCAGGATTGGCACAATGGGCCCGCCAGTGGCTTCAGTGTCGGAACCTTGGCTTGAGTTGTCCAGGACAAGGCTCGCCTGCACATTTAGTAGTAGTAGTAGTAGAGGGGATTTCCCATTTCAACAATATTGTAACTAGAGGTACGGAAATTAAACGCACACCGGCCCCGTGATTGATCTGTATTATAGAGCTTTTGCTGTGCGAGACTGATGTTTTTTACCAGCTCATGATAATTTTCTTTTCTTATACAGTAGAACTTTGATTGTCCGGGCTCCAATAATTTAAGTGAGACGCCGTTTATCCATAATTTACAGGATTTCTTAGAGACGAATGCGGCAGCATAAGAAGCGCAAAAATAAAGTATTCACATTCGACGAAAAACTACAGGCAATTGGCGGCTTGATAATGATTAAATCCTGAGAAATTCACTCGCGAATATCCGGAATTACTCCGGATAATCCGGGTTCTATTGTATTAACTTTAACTTAATGCTTGTCGTATTCATGTAGCTGTTGTAATCCTTGAACTTTGCTGGTACAGCACAGTACCTCTAGTCTAGCCTCAGTGTTCAAGCAATGCGGGTTTTGCGTTTCTTGTTTCAAACAGCCCTTTCAATGACTCGGCACTTCTATCTGTAGACATTGCATTAAATTCTTCTGTATTTTTGGCCCAAGTATTTGACTTATCTTTCCTTTGAGCCTGACAGTCTGTGAACTTTTTTATTTTTTGTCCGGTAAATTCTCTTCTGATGTTTTCATCAATATAAGCTATAGCATCAATTGTCTCTGCTTGAAACACAGTCGTGTATCGATTAAGTCTGAAGGTAATTCTCTTTTCAGGTCCTCTTATACCAGCCCAGTAAGTTTTAACTAGGGACGGACGGAAAGTAAAGTTGAAGGGACATAAATGAAACAAGATATATCTGCCATTGTTCATATAAATAGGTTAACATCATCTATAACATTACAATTACAATAAAGAGGGCTACAGTTTTAACAAGAATTAAATGTTATTAGTCATATTTTTCCTGAATAAAAAGAAAACGCTAAACTTTACATCATCTAATAGACATAATATAAAATATTTCACATTAAATTGGGTTAAAATTGTATCAATTCTTTTATATGCGTGTTATTGATAAACCTTTTCTTTGCTACCAGCCACTGCAAAGAGTTAATGAATCTGCAACAGAACATAATAACAATTTCATTTTAATGCTGTAAGAAAAATAATTTATAGCCAATTGAAAAAAAAATATTTCATAAACTTCATTTGGCATTTTACTAGATTTCTCTTACTATTTCAAAGGTTTGGCAACATAAATTATATCAGTTATAGGCCTTTTGTACGTTCTGTTGAAAAATATAACTAATTACAAGACGAATTATAATAGTAGTAAGTGTAGACGTTTAAGGTACCTATTCACAAAACACTAACATACTTGCTAAAAAAATAATAATAACGATCATTCTACATAAAGTCTATAGTAACCAAATCAGAATTTTTAGAATGGTTAACTGGTAGTGAACATGTAGAGAAAGGTACAGCAACTCATACTTATTTAGAGAAAACAATCTCTACTATAATAAAAAGGCGTTTAAAAATCTTCTGTATGTTGTGGTGTGGGTATTCATTTTTTTTATTTATGTAAAGAGTGCAAAGGACATCTCCATCCAGATTGTTGAGAACACTTCCATAAAAGACAATAGTTATGTTTATCTTCCATTATTATTAGGCATAAAAAGGAGAAAGCAGAATGAACTTTAAGGATTTTAGAATATTGACCAAAAATACAATTCATTCCTATGACTTTATCTATTTACAAATAAAAAGCAGGGCAAAAAGTGCTTAAGAGACAAAGATAGAAAGCTAGCAATTTCAGTAACCGTGCTGCAGATTTTGTTATGTGATTCGACAGGCCAAAAAGGGTACCAAAGTTAGCTTGACGCCATCGTTTGGTCGACGAGATCGATTGGTACTTATTTGTCAGACCAAAGTGGGGTACCAAAGCCTAAATCGCCTAATAGGCAAAAGGAATCCGAGATAACGAGTGCATCCACATCCTTATAATAAACTGCATTAATGTGGGAAATTTTGAATTTATTGTATCCAAAACCAATGGCAAACAGGTATTCTATTTCCCATTAAAGTAATATCAGCGAAACATTCTATTTAAATGTATTGGTTGTTATACAATCTCGACATCTATTATGAAATGCACCTACCAGTCTGTATTAAAATAAACTTTTTTTTAATAAATAATATTTTTAACACTAATCAGATATATTCAGTCCTATTTTTAAATTGTTCTAACAACATAAAGCACCCCTTAAACGTGATGTCTCTGTGTACTTTTAGCATTAAAATCTACATACATAAATATAAAATTCGATAATGTACAAACTATATAAAGCAGAATCTAAAATTTGCATGGAAGAATTTAAATCTAACTGAAAATAATTATGTTGGCACTTCGTTATCAACTTAAAATCAGGTATTTTAAAAAAGAGGTAGATTTTTTATTACATAAGTACAAAATTATTACTTTGGTAGCGAAGAGTGAAGTTACCAGTATGGGATTAACGGGATCACTGTTTGATTAGAAAGTAAAATGAAAACAAAAAACGTACAACTATGAACAGTATATTTGGAACAGCATTTTAGACTACACATGCCCATAAATTCAACTTTTTTTGTTATATATTTCCATTTTTTGGCAACCCTATTCCATTCCTCTCTTTCTAACCGTTTCATGTCTTCTTTAACAGCTTCCATTCATTCCTTCCTAGGTTGCCTCCTTTTTTCTTACCTCTTTCACCTTCACAAAGTATCTTCTTCACACACCTTCCATCACACTTACTGTGCTTGAATTTTACTTGTGATGCATGGTGCCTTATACATGTCTTGGATTTTTTTGTTTTTTCTTATAAGTTTTACCGGCCGGCAGTTCCACTCTGCTCTTTGATATGTTTGTACATGTTTTGTCAGCAAATTAAGTCATGCGCCCGTTTGTAGTCTATAAACAATATATACAATGGTAGATTTTGTTCATAAAGTTGAACATTAGGCACCTTATGGTAAGTGTTTGATCTATAGTGGAAAGACCTTTCCGGAAACCTATCAAGGAGAGTTCGTTTTTGTATGTGTTTAATCTGTTTCTTATTATATGAGTGCCATACATCTATAAACAAAGTCTTCTGTTAAGTGTCATGCTTTTCGAGACTGCCTCATGGTCTTTTGTCTCGCGTGGTGGTCTCCTGTCTCTGTCTCAGCCCGAACCATCACACCAAAGATGTATATTTTACTGCCTTCTTCAACTGCATTGGAAGGAAATAAGTATTTTATGTTAAGGGGAATGGAGCGAAATTAGGTATTGGTGAGGAATGTAGTAGTAGTAGCCTATCGATAATAGGGGAAAACCTCATAGCAGATCGGTCGACCATGTGATAAAAACCATGTTCTGCCGAGTGCAAGCACGAAGCGTTATCTTTGCGCCACTTGCTGAGTCGCTAAATGAGCTTATCAGCTGATAAAGATATACTATTGATGGGATATAGAACAGCTATAATTATATAGAGTATGTCCATTTTTGTTGATGTATGGGTTTGTCGACACTAAACCCATGGGGGGACAAAAATTTAGAATATTTTCCACTATTGAGACGTTTTATGAATATCAGTAAACTGTGCCTATAGGCTCTTCAAACCAGGTAATTGGATCAAAATAAACATATTTGTAAATAGCATGTCTGATTGGTTAAATAATGCCAAAGTAGTATAATACTGACATTGCGGCATATCTCATCTATAATTCTGAATAATTAGGAAAAGTGTAAAGGCCGTATGGTTATAGTTCTAAATTCCTTTGACTAATCTGGTTTAAGTAATTAAACGCCCTTAATTTTACCTTCGCATTAACGGAACGAAGTATAATTAAACCTGACAGAATTATGACATTTCGAAAAATTTAGGGACTTTTGGGTATAAGAAACCTTCGTTGGTGACAGTGCTTCAAGTTTCGAGTACTCTAGTTTACAGTTATGGACGTGACGGTTGTTATCTGAACTCCAAATTACATGTATACTTTGGCAAGTCTATCTGAAACCGTGAAAGGAATGCAGTCGAAAACATTCGACATTGCCACATTTAACTATGAAAAAACTGAAGTGCTTACTATGTAGTGATAATAATTAGAAAAGGGTCTTTTTATTATCAACAATATTAAAAATATGATTAAACGTTAATTTTATAATGTACTTGTTTCCTTGGATTTATTCTATTTAGATTATTTTTTCAATTTATGAATATTTAAAGATGAACACTTTTCCAAATATGTTATGGGCTTTTTGAAGCTCTGGCAGCGTTGTACGAAAACCATAATGACCACACCCTCTAATTACATAATTGGTGATTTGTATCGACCAGCTGACTTCTTATTGGCAAGCGCGTGCGTGAGATCTTCCCTCTCACTTCGTCAGTTGACTGATATTGATTTATCCAGTGGCGTTATACCTTTGTATTTTCAGTTTTACTTGGTAAAATAGGTACCGTACGCCATTTGTACGTTTGACAGATAGGCGCCATGTTTTTCCTCGCCTCTTACCGATCCCGTATAGCTTCAGATAAACTTGCCAAACTATATTCCATTATCAAAACCTGCAACAGTTTCAATAATTGGAATCAACAACTTTCCTTGACAGTCACCTCATCAAATCTAATCAACCTTTTATGAGACATTGACATTAGTTACCCAAGTGTCAAAAATAATAGTTAAAAGTTAAATCTCCAATATTGGGCGGTCAAGTCTAAACTGGTTTAACTTCCATAGAATTGATGGTACATACCACTCAAAATTATTATTGTTAGTCTATATGGTACCAAGAAAAACCGCATGTTAACAAAGACTACGCGCGATCTATTCTAAGTCGGCTGCGTATTGGACGACTCGCATTGAAATAAGCCCCCTTCAACCTCACCCTCTTGCCTTTAACGTTCACGAGCAGTTTTTCTTGAGAACGAACCGACTATAGTTTAATGCTTAAACGAGTTTAAGAATAAGTGCTGCTTACGGCCATAAGTACACTACATTATTGACGAGAAATAAGGAGCTCCAGCACAAGGATCAGTCAATCAAACATGAAATTTACAAATATTGATATTCAAATTACCTGGTTTGTAGATCCGAGATGTAGTTTACCGATATTTAAGTCCACCAATAAAGATTAGCATTTGTAAAAATATTTTTTTGAAGCAAAAAATGTACTGCTGTGACATTATGTTGTAAAGGGTGTTTTTTAACATGAGTGTAAGGAGTTTACAAAAAAATATATTCCAATTTTGTTAAGTTTCGAACCAAAAAATGTTGGTTATTTCAATAACAGCATTTTTTGTGAAACTAACATTCGCTTTTATGGTTAACGAAGCTTTTTATCAGCTGACTAAGGGTGAAATTCATAGTCGACACTTGAGGGTCACTCATACTTCACTCATCCATATTGTATGCAGAAACACTTGACAGGCGAAAAGTGAGGTTGAGTTTGAGTTTAACTTGAGTGAAATATGAGTACAGATTCCAGCTCCCTTGAGTGAAGATTTCTAACCTTACACTGTCATTTTAGGATATCGACATTTGCTTGGTTGTTATTTTTCAAGGAAATTAGTATGATGGATGATTTTATTGATTTTGTGAACTATATGGATAATAATGCTTACGATTATCGTTCACCTAGATTAGTAATCACATTGGTGTAGTAAGAAGCAAAATTATTGAATTAAGAATTAAGGCTAGTTTTTCGCTAGACGAAAAGAGTTTACTTTTGTTTTATATTTATACTATAAAAATAGGAATCTAAAATTATCTATTAATTAACTAGCTTGAGAAATAAACTTAGGCAGCAAATAAGAAATATATATGAACAGTAAAGAACTGAACTAAGAATAAAATACTTGCAGAGGGCTAATACACGAATACACGAACAAATTCAAATATGAATGCCATGCAACAGATGTCAGATGAACGTTAAAGGACGATCATAGATCACAATTGTTAACCAATCGCAACCAAAAGTTCCTAATAATAACATTGATGCCAAACTTTCTCCACTCAAATTGAATTATTACTTGAGTAATGACTGTGGATATGAAAAGTCGCCTCGAGCTAAACTCAAACTAAGTTGAGTTTGAGTATGAGTGACTCTCAAGTGTCGACTATGAATTTCACCCTAAATGTGTCAAAGGTTGAAAATTTGTTTTAAAAAATTTCAACTATACAGGGTGATCCGACATTTTTTAATAAAACTTTTTAACGAAGCTCAGAATAAACGGAGTAGCTGCAAAAACATTGCATGTGGGAATAATTATTGATGGGTTATTCAAAAACTTTAATTTACAAGGTAGAAGTATAAGGCTATTAACAAGTAAATTTACACTGAAAAAATAGCTAAAAAGAAGCTTCTACAAGAGGAAATCATATAGAAGCTGGTTAATGGACATTAAACAGCTGCCAGATCAGTCTGTGTAGGTTAAATCGAATGCACCTCTGACAATTGTTAGATGCAAGTGATCAGTGTTCACTATTGATGGTAAAATGTCATTTGTCATGTCCGATTATATATTATTACGTAAAATAATAGTTCCAGCTTTTTAAAATATTGGCTGGAAGTACAAAATCTTTTATTGACATCATTAGCTTCTGTTTTTCATTAGTCAAAGACACATAAATAAAAAATCGATCAGGTTTGCTTGTAACACCTTGTATATCAAAGTAATCCATCAATAATTGTTAAACATTAAAATGCAAGTTAAGTAATTAATAGTAGACTCTAAGATTGGGTAGATGCAAAAAGGGCAGGTTTGAGTCCCTGATTTCATTATTTAATACAAAATGGGTGTTTTATCTAGCTCTTTTGTTGGATCACCCTGTGTATGGGTGGTGAATGGTCGGACGCACCATAGGAAATCCAATGGAAAATCA
>CAJUYH010012199.1:0-10267 GCA_910591685.1 Galerucella tenella | reverse complement strand
AAACAATAAAATCACATGTCATTGACACATAACGGGCTTAAAATGGCGACTGTCAGACATGCGCACTCAGAAAATGAATTGTAAAATAGCGGTGTATTTTGCGCTTAAAATTCGATTGGCATTTTTGTAACTAGCTTTTAGTTCATAGATCATATAATCAGAGAGTGGCTAACTTCATTTTCAGGTTTGTGACGTATTTGTAGTGAAAGTTGCAAACATTTAAACAAATTAATAATATATTTTAATAAAATACCCTTAACCAGAAATCGGTTCAACACCCCATTAGTTATATTTTACTCTGAATTTTTTCCTTTGCGGTGTTTGTTATAAAGACTTGTTCACGAACTATCAAGATCAAATTATATTTGAGAATCTTTTTCCTTAGCTACGTCCCACATCGTCACACAAAATTCCGGAAGAGATTTAACCGATTATCGTTTGAAAAGCATCTTTTGTTTAGCTTACATAGAAGAAAAAATGATTTGAACGATCGTAAAGTTTATAGCATTTTTACAACCGACCTCACAAACGGATCTAATAAGTGGGGTAGGTCTTACGTCGACTATACGACAAGGAAGAGACTCAACGTTCAGAAATGTTATCGTTATAGTAGTCATAAAAGGTTTGGATTAGGAAAAGAAAAAACATTGAGTGTTGATATAAAAACATTTCGATTTCTTTTTGCATCTTAGTGGGCGGTGTAAGTATATCATTGACGGAAATTCCAAAAAAGCATATATGATAGTAACGATGCCATAGAGATTCTCTCATAATCGTATCTTTTTTCTTTCTTTATACACATTCTGCAAATAATAATGTTCCGTATTGCCATTCTGTGAGTGAAATAGAGAATGCTATAGAACAACAGAGAGACAATGACGCATTCCCCTCTCCGGAGAGTGTATCAAGGCCGATCAAGTCTAGAGTGGCGGGTGTTTCAGGGAGGGAAAGTACTACGTATAGAATTTTTTCCATTACTAGCTGAGAAGTTGAAAATTATTGCTTCTTCTGGCCAAATGAGAAGTTGAATTTCTCTATTAGTGGCTAATATTTTTTTCTATTATTAACCTAGGTCAATAATGGACAAATTCAAATATTTTGATAATTCAGGGATAGTAGTTCAACAAAAAAGTGTGCAACATAGTTTTGTATACCCAGGAGATTGTCTTTAACATATTTGCTGCTTGAAATTACCTATCATTATTTGAATAAGAATGAAATTAGTTTAAAATTCGCGCTCAACCAAAAATGACGTTCATAATATATCGAAACCTGACAGTATACTTGTCAGTCAGACGACGGGGTAAACGTTTCAGGAGCGGGTAAACATACAACACGGCTCTTTCAACTGCGCATGACTCAAGACTTTGCCAAATTTATACATATATAATAAATAGTATTGTTTGTGTCCACGTGCCGCAGTAAACAAGTCTGTGCGAGTTAGTGAAACAGTTATTAGTCACAATCATTTAGAATAATTATATTATTAGCATGGAAAGGACAAAGAAAATTTTTCAAATGGCATTAGGCGACAATTCTACTGTAACAGGAGAGGTGAGTATTTCTTACCTTATAATTTCGCATAAATTGATAAACATTTTAGTAGAAAAGCAATATTTCTACTACTTATTAGAAAGTTAATTGAAATTAATTATGTGAACAAATAAACGCATAGGAAAGAGAAAAGATGAGAAGCAATTAATTCTTTTATTACAATAGGTACCTACTTACGTTAGGCTGATTCCTACATTTTACCTATTCATTAAGAACCAAATTAACGTATCATTACATTTTTTTCAAAAAAAAAATTATATTCCAATAACCTTAATACCTTTATTTTTGTAAAAAGTATTGTCAAAAGTACAATAGTAGAGGAGTATAATATTGTATTCAGACTTCGATAGTAACACAACACATCGTAGTAAACATTAATTATATAATATTTAGATATATTTTTGGCTCTCCTGAACATTTAACAAATTTCTGTTATTATACGTCGTTCTGGTTCTTACCCCTCGATATGTGAATATCAGAAATATAAAACTAAAAAAACAAGAAAACCCAGGCCCATACCCGGTTGATCAAAGTGTAACTATGTATAGAAATATCAGAAAATAAGAAATAAAAAATTTAAAACAAAACAAGGAATCCCAGGCCCAAACCCAGTTGATCAAAATGTAACTATGTATAGAAATATCAGAAAATAAGAGATAAAAAATTTAAAAAAAAACAAGAAATCCCAGGCCCAAACCCGGTTGATCAAAGTGTAACTATGTATAGAAATATCAGAAAATAAGAAATAAAAAATTAAAAAAAAAGGTAGAACGTGTCGCGGGACACACGGTAGGAACTTTAGTTCCTTCTAAGCAAAAATTATGTAATACATATGACGTTATAGATAAACGATTTGCATATTCTTTGGTGGTCGAGTAGTAAGCATACCAGACTCTCACGCAGTAGACCCGGGTTCGATACCCCGCGAGGGAGTTTTTTTTATTGTTAATTTTATTTTTAAATAATTATTCTGCTTATTATTAATAACGACAACAGGTGGACGTTTGAAATATTTAGCAGAATATTCATTATTATAGATAATGGTACAGGGTACCGTACCATGAGGGAGTCCGACTGGCAAAATCTACTTATAACATCATCGTATATTTAAAAAAGGAAACCGTAGCATTATACAAATTGGACATTCAACAAAACAACATTCACAAAATTAGTGGAAACATACAATTGAATTGTTAAATTTTTAATTTGAAGTTATATTACAGTTTATAGAAATTTTTATTTTCTAGATTTTTCCTAAGTGGTTCGTATAAAAAATATGCTGCTCGACTCGTGTGGATTGTCCATATCGCAATTGAACGATTGAGCACTCCGCCTACGGTGTCGTGCTCCATCTTCGTCCTCGTGCGATATGGCCATCATATCCACACTAGTTGCACAAACTACAATTTCTTTCAAAATATGCCCTTTTACATTTAAAAACTACCTGCCAAATGTCAAATCAATTTATCCATCCATTTTAAAGTTATCGAATTAAAACATTCAAGTTTTCAAAATTTCAACACCCTGTATTTCGGAAAGTAAATGTGCTAGACCCCTTAATCGCGCAAAAAAAATTATGGAAATAATAGTAAAAATTTATCCGAACAAATTCAAGTAGATCACTAGCACTGCGAATACCAGCTTTGCATAGAATTTCAATATAGCATCGGTGGTTCAGTGGTTAGAATGCTCGCATTGCACGCGGGCGGCCCGGGTTCGAATCCCGGCAGGAGCATATTTATTATTATGAATCGCTGCTTCGTAAACGAGAAAGAGACTAAGGAGGCACAAGCACGCAAGCAAGGCACATAACGAAGCAACGTAACATAACGTAGCGTAACGTAACGCGTAACGGTCAGATCTTTTGCGTCGCGACCCCTGGTCGCTCAAACATAACCTGGCGTAAAGAACTAAAGTTCCAAAAACAAGAAATCCCAGGCCCAAACCCGGTTGATCAAAGTGTAAATATGTATAGACATATCAGAAAATAAGAAATAAAAAAACTAAAAAAAAAACCAGCACCTAACCGGGCTTCGAAAATACGACCTCTGAGTTGTAAGCTCAATACCCTACCAACTGCGCTAATCAGCCCACATTCAGTCACATCGGATAGAAGGTTAAAGGCTGCTTGGACGCATGCGCTCCTCAACTACTAAATTTGACGTGGTGGGTGGATCCGTGTTGTATGTTTACCCGCTTTTGGCTAGTAGTGGGAAAAATTGTATATACACCATGGTGGTGAAGACATTTATAAGACTCGCACCTTATTCCGCTCGATCAATAATAATAGCCCTCACCACCTTGATGTATAATATACTATTTCTACTAGCAACTTTTCCTTTTCAGGAAAATAAATTCACTATTTATTAATATATTCACATATTGACTTATTCTGAAATATTTTTTCGGTAATCCATTTTCAAAACAACTCAATTTATCAAGCTATATCTACGCGACATCGACTCCTTTTCAATTTATCCGTTGGTGTTTTTTTTATACTTAAATCCCATCTGAGCTTTACAAAAAATAGTACTGTCATGCATGAAGAGCCTACGTAAAGACTAATGGTGCTTCTTCTGGTCATTTTGTAAGTTCATACGGGAGATCGAGTTGTTTATGAATAATGTTAAAAATAAGTCAAGATCTGGAATCACGGATTGTTGTGTCACAATATTGAAACGAATAAAAATATGAAATATATTCTTTTCCATCAAATTCACATTTATTGGAAGGTCAAGAGGTACAAGCAGTAAAGTCGTATAAAGTAAGTTTATAAATGTGCTTATGCAACAGTTGTTTATTCTCTTGAAGAAGCCAATTAAATATCAGCGTTTTTTCCCAATATGCTCCCCTATGACTTTGTAAGATTATGTTCCCTCTTTATGGACCTTTTACGCAATATAAAGTTTGTATGGGAGATAACATTGGATAATAAATGTTCTTTTTCTGTCAAATGAAATGAGCATGATGGATTTGCAATTCATCTTGTGTAGTTGTATTGTAAAAAAGGATACCTATACGTTGGATTTACAATTTATCTGTATTGAAAAAAACGTTAACGTCATCTCATTTGCTTGAAACCGGCTCAAATATAACGACAATACGAATAATACAACACGAAAATATTCTTACAAATTGCTTTTTTACACTTTACAAATTATTATATCATCAAACTAATACAAAATAGTACACAAGTTCACCAAAACCAATTAACTTTTGTTTTCGATTTATATTTAAATCAGTATAATTTTCATCTATCTTTCTGAAGGTTGTCCGGGATTAGCTGACAACATAGTGTGGTATAAGGTCACTTGGAAACCTTGGTGCGCACCCAGCTCCATTTTTTACAGTGCAGTGCAGCTCGAGGTGCAGCTTTCCATGTTCGGATTACTCATTCGAATGTCATACATATAAATCCGCGTGTTCGGCTTTGTGCATGGCACGAGTGAAGAGCAATTATTTTTGTTCGACAAGTTGTCATTGCTTGGAGAGAGTTCCAACATGGTTCCAACTTTGTGGACCTGGAATTTTTAGCAGTGCTCTTAAACATAACCTAATATTTTTAATGACAGCCAGTAAAACCAGTAATGGCCGTTTGCTCCAATAGAAACTTAAGCTTAGAATAGCAAAAACACTCTGCTTCTTAGCTAATTCGTGTTCAATACATTCGTTAAAGTTCGGGAAAAAGAATTGCTAATATCCTTAGCTGCAAAATACAAAGAGGTTATTAAAAATAAGAAAAGCTGATGGCCTGTCTGGGCTCACAAATTGTTTGATTGTCCAAAGATTCTAGGCTTGGTCAAGCGAAACCTTTGGAAAAGGTTTTATAATCCAATTGTTCATAATAATTTTTACAGTTGAACTGTCTTCTGGGAGACCCATTTTCAAGAATATCCAATACTTCTAGATCATCCTCCATAAACATCCTTCTTCAAAAATAGAAAAAAAAACCCGAGAACACAAAAATCATTGACATATGTGTCAATTAAAACGACCATTTATTCATGGTGCGAAACAAAACTTCCTCAAACCACCACTTAACTTTGATTTCACTTAAATATCAATTGGTGCAAACTTTCATAAAACCAGTAAAACAATAAACAAAGCGTTCAGAACACATGGTACTTAATAGTGAGGTTATGCTGATTTGTAATGATAGATCGTGTTTGAGTTTAGTTGGTTTTGCTCAAATGTTTTATTAAAGTTATTTTAATTGTTGAGCTTGTATATTTATCTAATTCCGCTATCAAATGTGTCAATTTTCTGGGTGAATACATCATAGTAACAATACTTCAATATTATCGTTGTAATTGAAGATTTTATTGAATATTATGAAAGCGCGGAATTAGATAAAACGTTGTACGTAAACACGTTATGAAGAGAGCGACATTGTTCAACACGCGTAATTTGCAGAACTCGCTAGCGCTCGTTTTGGCAAATATTACGCTTGTTGAACAATATCGCTCTTTTCATAACTAATTACGTAAATATCTATTAATAATACATAATATAGGTCACAAAACAGTCTAACCTATAGAAGTGAAAATTTATAGGATGACCTTGAATACCAAAATGAGGTTTCAAACCCATCCACCTGAAGCGCTAGTTGCAATTGAGTTGTCGAAACAGGCCTGGCAGCTAAGGCCTTTAGCACGAAAAGAAGAAAATATTTTAAAATTCATCAAAGCTGTCATATAGTTGTCACCATTGTCTTTTATAGATTGTTTCCTTTTGCCATTTGCTGCTGTTATTTGTGTTTTAATTAGGTACTGTAAGTCTTATAAAGTGTGATAATTCATAATATTTATAATGGTTGGTGTGAAGTGTTGCGTTCCTGGGTGTACAGACATTGCATCAAAACGACATAGGTTTCCCAAACATGACCCTTTGTTGTTGAATGAATGGGTGGCCTTTATTCGCAATCCAAAACTAAAGGAATTAAGCGCTGAACAGATTTATAAATCCTACAAAGTTTGCAACAGATATTTTGTACCACAATATTGTTATTGGGACAAAAAGGGGCCTCAGTCGCAAAGCTGTTTTCCTACAATCCTTTCAGGATTGATCAAAAAGTGATAGGAAATACGTAAATTGCATTTAGGAATTCCTAAATTCGATTTAGGTATTACCTGACTTTAGGAAATGGTTGGTGAAATCGGGCATTAGTCATTCAAAAACAAACTTCCATTAAAAAAAGCGTTATGAAATAGTTCTGAACCCCATCCACTGCGATCGCTGAAATTCTTCTTTCCTTAGTCTGTTTTTCGGCCTCAGCTGCCTTGCCTATTCCGACAACTCAATTGCAACTAGCGCTTCAGGTGGATGGGTTTGACACTTGGACTTTCACTTCTATAGGTTAGACTGTTTTGTGATATAGGTTAGTAGTTGTTTGTTGTTTGATAATTATTGATCGTGTCTATTGTTTATTGTTTTACCACCGGGGTATTGTCAACTGTCAACTGTCGTGAACATGCCCTATAACGTACTGTTAAATGCGAAACGTCAAGCACGATTCGAACAAAAAAAGAAGAGTGGCCACCCATGCTACTTCGTATTTCCTCCGTTTGTTACTGAACTGACACGGCGCCAAATCTTTTTGCTAGCGTAAGATAGTCGAAGGTTGATTGATCCTGGTAAATTTGTGTACTTGTGTGTATTAGTTGGATACTATAATAATTTAAAAACTATTTGGAATTGTATCGTGTTGTATTATTCGGTTTGAGGTTATACGAGGCTTGTTCAACTGAAACCCATCTTTGGTCAGGTTAGCCTTGGAAATAATTGTAAGCATTCAACTGACGTTTTTCAACATTAGTAGTGTATGCAAACGTCACACTGATCTGTTTATTTCGTTCATATTTGACAGCGATTTTAAGTATTGTGACTTTGAAATGGCGTTTGTTGTTAACAATCCGTCCAAATGTGATAAGCGTGCGGTCATTCATTTTTTGTGTGCTGAAGGTGTGCAACCGTTGCAAATTTATACGCGAATGCAAGCAGTGTATGGAAACGCATGTTTTGCATATCCAACTGTGAAGGAATGGTGTCGAAAATTTAAGAATGGAGAAGAGAGGACGAATGATAAGCCACGACCAGGTGCATTGATTACTGCATCAACAGACAGGAATGTGGCATGTGTGGAAGGCCTGATTAGAGAAAATCGTCGAATTTCAATCAGAGCAATTTCAGAAAATGTTGGTGTGAGTATAGGATCTGTCCATAGTATCGTACACAAACTAGGTTACAGCAAAGTTTGTGCGCAATGGGTTCCTCGTCTTTTGTCTGAGGACCAAAAAAGCTTACGAATGGGCTTGTCTTTGCAACACCTCACGGAATACAGTCAAAATGGTAATGACTTTCTCTCGTCAATAGTTGCTGGCGATGAATCTTGGTCTCATTATTTTGAACCATCCAGTAAGCTGTCATCGATGCAATGGAAACACGCAAATTCTCCGCCACCAAAGAAGTTTAAAGTTCAACCTTCTGCAGGCAAGGTGATGTTGACATTTTTTTTCGACCATGAAGGACCCTTGCTGATAGAGTTTACAGAGCCCAGAGTGCATATCAACGCAAACCTGTATAATGAAACTTTGAACAAGCTCCATCAAGCAATAAGAAGAAAACGTCCAGGGAAGCTTCCACGTGGTGTTATTCTGCTTTACGATCATGCTCGGTCATGTTGCCAACGTAGTGAAAGAAAATTTGCAACGAAAGAAATGGAGGATATTATCCACTCTATAGTCCCGATCTATCGCCTTGCGATTTTCACATCTTTGGGCCACTAAAAAAGGCGTTAAAAGGTAACCGTTTTCAGTCGGACTCAGAAGTACAAAACGCTGTGAAAGAATTCTTCCAGCAGCAGCCACAAGAATTCTATAAGCAGGGTATACATCGGTTGGTGAAACAGTGGGATATGTGCCTCAATTGTAGTGGTAGTTATTTGTAACTGTACTTGTCAATAAATTTTTCCTGGACCAACGATGGATTTCAATTGAACAAGCTGTGTATTAGAATTTAGTTTAAGAGTTAAATTGTCCGGTGACAGAAATTCGTCACTATGACGAACTTGGAAAATGTTAATAGAATGACATTAACTAACGACTTCGACAATTGCGGAACTAGCCAAACGTTACACCCATGCTTAATCCCTTAAAAGATGGGATGGAATAAAAGGATGTAGTCTTGCCAGGATCTCCCTGGGCGACCCTGGGCAGCTGGCGCCGAAAAAATATTTGGCGATGACCAGGAAAAACCTACGTTTAACAGTAGGATTTCTGACTGGCCACTATCAACTAAGGAAACACCTCCATACTATGGGGCTAGTGGACACACATCTATGCAGGATGTGTGAACAGGAAGATGAAACTGTCAGATATGTCTTATGCGAGTTATCGTCAATAAGAGAGTGTGTGTGTTCGGTGAGTCTTGGCCTACATCTGCCGATATAAAGGAGATGTCTTCTAGTGACCTATCCACCTTCCTGAGAAGGACAGGATGGACGATGACCTAGGGGGACAACTCCTCGGGAGGATATACAATGGGTCACATGTGGCTGTGAGCCTACATTCCCCACTCTACAGATACAGATAGGTTAACTAAACTTGTACCGTTTTCTTAATTCAACAGTATACCAAGTATTTTAGCAATTTTGTGTCAAATCTGAACCTGGGCGTCAGAGACATGGAAATTATTCAATTTTCTCTAGAAACAGAACATATTGTCTGGTATATTCACTACAATTACAGTGATCAAAGTTGAAAATGTTAGCAACTGCACTGCAGGTCTAGTATATTCAGATTTTAATTATTGTACATATTATCTAATTGAAATTTCATGGTTGTTTCCCACTACAATAATTACAAGGAAATTCACGGTACAAACGTTCTGAATCACCATTCAATACCTTTCAAAATAATATCCGGGAAACGTCGTGAAGCAAATTTCATTAACGTTTCGATATTATGTATTTTATTCTACTATTTTATTCAACATATAGGGTGTTTATGAGTTAAAAATAATAACTATAGGAAGAGATCCGTGAGATTTTGCGTTTTGGAAATGATAAATTGACTTAAAGCTGTACAATTCCTTGGAAGTTTAGATGAAGTTCAGTTCAGACTAAACTTGTCGTCATTCTGAAACAAATTATACAGAAGGTTTCAGTGAGACGCTCGTTAATGAAGCTCATTAAATATCGGTTGGCAATACTTTTTCTAACACGCGCTAGCGCTCGGATAAAAACTTATTTTGTACTCTGTCGATAAAATAGTTGGTTTTAAGTTGCAAATTAGCGGTTTCTTGCCGCAGAAAAGTGAATTTGTTTGAGCAAAGCTCTGTTCAGTATTATTATTTATATCTTAAACGGAGGCGTTTGATAGAATTATACCTTGTTTTTAAACTAAGAGGAGCGATTTGAATTTAAGTTGGCATTTCTGCAGCCTAGTGATTGGTTGAATTGCCGCCCGTTTCACACAGCTTTTTTGATACAACTGACAACGATATTTGTCAGCTTTGTGTTTATATGAAAATATTATAACTTCAATCCATTTTTTTCACGTTTGTTGTTCTATTTTTAACTAAGTATTATATTCCAAACAAGTTAAGTGCTATTTTTATTATTTGTATTCAGTTTAATCGACAAAATCTATGCTTCTTTTTTCTTGTTAATACCGCAAACCAACACACACTAATAGATATTTGAATTTTGACTCTA
>CAJUYH010012198.1:0-10268 GCA_910591685.1 Galerucella tenella | reverse complement strand
CGGCTGAAAATTTTAATATTTAATACCGGATACTTAATAGTGGATAATAATCTTACCGTACGGTCCAAATCCGAATCTACCTTGGTCCCAAGTCCATTCGAATCTTTCATTATAATCGATGACTTCGTTTCTAAGCGAACTGTTTTCAGACGGAGTCGCTTTTAAAGTTACATTTACACTTCGTAGACCAATTTTCATTGAAATTGAAGCATGTATTTCTTCTCCCGTTCCTGCTTTGTATGGAGTTTTTGTTGTTATATGTCCAACTTCCCATTCTTGACCAAAATTATTTACTAAAATCCAAACATGTACCATAGAATGTAAGAAAATTTGTTAATCTGGGGATTTTTAGGGAAATTTGTCAACTCCGCTTATATCAATGACAAAATAGCTCCTTTATTTCTGTTTCCCGGAAAAAATTTTGCAAAATATTTGCAGGCTTCACCTTAGGAAAATGTCCCTCTTCTCTCCTAGGTGCTGTGCCCTAGGATTATGAATTGTGCAATTCGCAAGTATTTGGAATATCTCGAGATACAGCCAGGCACCTTCTTGATGAAAGACCCAATATAACAAGTGGAGTTAGTTTATAAGGAAGATTATTTTAAAAAGTAGGTACTTACTCAGTAAAAGTGTTCCTATTATTATGGTAACTGCAATTCTTATAAATAATGTCAAGTTCTGCAATAAATTAAACAATATGATCAGTTAAAACTTGGAGGAAATATGAAAAAATTTACATATTTATAGACTTATTTTATTGTCCTTGAGGTTTACGATAGAATTTAATATCTCATGGTTTAATTTTGGATTTAGAATATGCAGAACTTTTTTTAAAACTACATATAAACTAATAAAGAAGTTTTCCATATTATGTAGCCAAAACAAAGATTACAGAATAAAAATATAAGATGTTTCACTCGTTCGAATTTATCGCGTAAAGCACGGATGCCGCTGGTGACTTGAATGGTACAGTACGTCGCTACGTCCTTACTTGCATTTAATTTGGCATATTATACGGGACGTCGCTCGTCGAGCGCTGTTATTTTATAACGGTGTTTATTGGTTGTTCGTGTTTTATATTTATGTTGTATAGATTTTTTAAATTTATTAATTAATTGTTGAAATGAGCAAAAAGTCATATTAATATTTTTCTCTTTAATAGCAAAGATTAAACACTAAATATTTTATAATATTTGCTAATAGAAAATTACGGATTTATTTTTATAATAAGGATATTATATAAACAAGTACATTAAGCAAGAAAACACAAAAATTCAATTCTATAGCTAACCAAAGGGGAATTGGTCAGTTCCTTTTGAACGAATTTACAAAATTTTCTTTTCATCATCCATGTAATCAATTTCCTTTCAAATATTATGCCAGTCTCTATACCAGAGTCCGTATATATTTTACTCTCAAATGTATATTGAAAGATTTGAAAGACAATAGATTAAACTTAACACATAAACCAAACTCTAAACTTAGTATTTTACAAAATTTTAGACGGAGAGCTGGCTACAGAAAAAACAATGTATAAAGTACATGTTATTTGACTAGCTGGATAAGTTCGATTAAAGTTCTCAAACACTAAGCACCCAGTCTGTCTGCGTGGTTAGGAAGTCATGGAAGTAAAATGGTCGGCAGACGGCAACAAAGTGGTGTTTTTTTGTGAAAAAAAAATGATAAGCCTCATGATTACAAATTTACGCCAAATAATTATTTAACATTGATTAAAAATAAATCCAAAATGGCTGACAAAAAAACGAATGATAACACCGAGGCAGACGCCGATGAACATCGTGTCCCGAACGCGCTTCACGCTTAAGACGCCGCGATTCACCCGCTGTTTGAGGTTTTATAAATTATTCAATTAAAACAATAAAAATAATTCATAACCATGAACAATTTGAGTATAAAATATAATAATCATACGAAATGCTCAGACATGTAGATAATTAAAATATTTATTTTATTAGCTTTTCTTCTATCTCCTCTAGTTTACGAGATACCCTGCATAACCCTGGATAACGGTAAGGTTTAGGTATAGGAAAGTATTCATGAATCTGCCTTATTTTTCACCCCTGAACGCATTAAAATAGAAAAACGGGGTGGTTCTATTTGAAAAAAAATTTGATATTTATGAAGTTAAACTTTGAAAACTTCCTATACACACCTATATAAAATGGAAAATTTTTCAACATAGATTCAAATAGTTCTGACCTTGCTAAAAGCAACCGAACAGAAACCATTTTCATATCTTCAAGGGTATTCTTTGAAAAAAATAATTTGTGAGGGTCTGCAACCGTCATATACAGATAGTTTTAACACCCTGTATAGTTTACTACCTAATAATTTACGTTGAATCAATATAAAAAGGATCGACAAAGTTTGCGTTTCTTTTTGAGATAAAAACAAGTTACAATACATTACGTTGCGTCTTAATGCCCGTATTTATAAATGAATCTCAAACTCGTACTCAAGTATATATTTGGAACGTTTCTCATACCTGCGTTGTATATGTACGATATTCGAAAAAAAATTAGTAAATTATTCAACTGTAATTCAGTTAAATCCTAAGAGCCTCCGTACACGAGCTACATTTTGCGGTCGACCCGACCACAGAATTGCCGTCGCGTTTCGGCGAACTCAAGCTACCCATAAGAAACACTGTACCATATACGTACACGGGCGTTCACTGTAGTCAAAACGGGCATCTGCAGTCTACTTGCAGTCGATCTCCGCCGAGTGGTCGCTGCTGCATCCGCCGTACACGAACCACATTCTTGTGGTCGTATGAACCGCGTTGCGCCGTCGCGTTTGAAGTCTACTGATTACATAATTTAATTGATCAAATTACTCACCTTAAGTTATTGCAAGTTTCTCTTCAGCTGGAATACTTTTGGATACATATGGACTCTGGCAGGTGATACCACAAAATATAGGATATATATCAACACCCTGTGATGTGGTTGCAGTCGCATCAACTACACGTGCGGTTCATATGACCGCAAGTCGACCACAAAAATGTTGCTGGTTCAACCACAAGGTGCAGTTGACGTGACCACATTTTTGTGATTGTCTCGACTGCAAATATGTGGTCCGTGTACGGCCGCTCTAAGTTTTACCATAATTTAATATCATTCAACCTTTAAAAAGTGAATTTTCCACTATTTTCCAGGATAAATTTAACTATTCTTAAGTAGAAATTTCACTTTTTCAAATAGTCATATAATTTTGACTATTAGTTTTTGTTTTTTTTATTATTTAACTATTAAATTTGTGAATATTCACTAATTTTCAAAGCTAAAAGTCAGCAACAGAGAATCAGTTAAATTTGACTAATTTAGATTTAAAGAGTATATTTTGTACTTAAATTGTTTATGGTTATATTAATTATTTTTAATGTTTTAATTTACACCATTAGAAAGAGCATGCTTTTAGCTAGAAAATGATCCCTCTCTAAATTGTTTTCATTGAAAATTGAATAATTCATAAAACCTCAAACAGCGGGTGAAGCGCGGCGTCTTAAGCGTGAAGCGCGCTCGGGACCACGATGTTCATCGGCGTCTGCCTCGGTGTTATCGTTCGTTTTTTGTCTGCCATTTTGGATTTAGTTTTAATTAATATTAAATAATTATTTGGCGTAACTTTTAATCATGAGGCTTATCATTTTTTTTCACAAAAAAAAACACCACTTTGTTGCCGTCTGCCGACCATTTTACTTCCATGAAAATGTCTGCCAATAATTTACATATTTCCTAACAACAAATCCTACATATTGACACAACTTTTATCCGTGAGTCTTATCATTTTTTTTCTTTCAAAAATTATCGATTTTGATCGGCTATTACGTACTTAATCTTCCTAACCACGCAGACAGACTGGGTGCTTAGTGTTTGAGAACTTTAATCGAACTTATCCAGCTAGTCAAATATCATGTACCTTATACATTGTTTTTTCTGTAGCCAGCTCTTAGACTATTTATAAAAATTTTTAATAAGGTATCCTGCAGCTGTTTCTCTTTTTACTGTTTTAACCTTGTCAATCCAAAAAATACGCGTTATTTAAAGATCAAAATTTAAGATTTAGTGGCCCTATTATTCTGGTGGCTAATGAGTTTATTCAATTGAATTTGTGAAAAATATCTGCTAGATTATCAATAAGTATCACAAAATTACTAAGATGCTGGATAAAAACTGTGAATTGATTCATTTTAAAAATTCAAGTTTATTTTTTACTTACCTTTTCAAATTCATATCCCGAACATTTTTCGAAATAATTAACATTTAAAAATAAACCTTTGTGATAAAGAATCCTATAAATTTAAATATATATTTCTCTAATTACCCCTGTATAGCTTAAAATAAAATAAGCTCTTCGAACTTATCTGGTATCTACCGGTCTCGTTATTGACAACAAAAGCGAGTCGTAAACATAATTTATGAGAGCGGCGTCCGTTTGGGACAGCAACTTGAATCAAACCGCCCTGGAGTGAAACATCTTATATTTTTATTCTGTAATATTTGGCCAAAACGTAGAAACACATACACTGTATACATTAGATTGTTTTTTATGATTACACTGATTAAAAAACTTTCTGTAGGTATGAAGCAACTTAGACCAGTTAAGATACGTGAATGTGCATTTGCTGACGATCTAGTTATAATGGCCAATACAGAGAAAGGTCTTCAAAAAAATATAGACATATGGAATAGAACTCTAGAATTGTATGGAATGAAAATAAATGCAAATAAAACAAAAATAACGATGATAGCAAAAAATCAAGAAAGGTTGAATATAACAATTAACGAAAGTATAATCCAACAGGTTACCCACTTTAAATACTTAGGAACAACAATTGACAGCACTGGTAAACAAGATAGGGATGTTATGGAAAGAACAGGAAAAGCCATAAAAACTTACCACATGCTGAAACCTGGATTTATTAATAAGAATCTTAAAAATCTCAAAAATAACCAAAATGACAGTATTCCAAACAGTTTTTAGACCGATACTTAATTAGGGCAGCGAAACGTGGGTATTGGACCAAAAAATGAAGAGTAGAATACAAGCTATAAAAATGAAATACCTGAGATCTGTGAAAGGAATAACAAAACGATAGATAAAAGAATGTAGACTCAAAAAAGGAGCTAGAAAGTCCATGCTAGATTATATAGAACAAGGCTGCTCAACCACAGGCCCGCGGATGCATTTTAAATGGCCCGCGGCCAGAGAAAATATCGACTTATTTCTGACACTTAAAGACTTCATAAAGAATCTTAATATTACCAATATTGATTATTCTAAGTACGAATCGAAAATTAAATGCTTATTAAATTCATTTGAAAATATATTTCAAGACTTTGAGAGTGAAAAAAAAATATTACAATTTTTTATAAACCCTTTTATAATTAATTTAACTGAAATAATTAGTTATCCTGGCAATATTCAGTTGGAACTAACCGAACTGCAAAATCATTGTGCCTTAAAAAACCTTTTTATTGAAAAAATATCTTCGAAAGCACAAAATTTATCAGAAGAGTTTGCAGATTTCTGGAAATTGGTGCCAAAAGAAGACTCCTGCAATAACGGAACTGGCATTGCAGTTCCTATCCAGTTTCGGATCAACATAATATGTGTGTGAAAAGGTTTTCTCGGATCTTAATTATATTAAAAATAAATACCGCACTTCACTTACGGAGCAACATATTTTTGACCTGGTGTTATTGTCAACATATAATTTAAAACCCAATATAAAAAAATTAGTAGAAAAGAAACATTGCCAAAAATCACATTAATTTAAGATACAAGTTTTATTTTTTATTTAGTTTGCAAATGATGCTCTTTGTTTTATATTTTAATAAACACCAAATTTTGTAATACTTAATGTTTTTTTAGACAAGTTTTATTAAACGTATGAAATTTTGGCGGATCATTGACGACTTAATTTCATATAAGTTAAAAAATCGTTAATGGCCCGCCAAAAATTTTTTACCCATGGGTTTGGCCCTACTGTTCAAAATCTTGAGCAGTCTTGATATAGAAGAAAGACAACTGAACTGGTGGGGACATCTACAGCGAATGGAGGATACTAGACTAGTTAAAAATGTATGAGAAGCAAAGGTGATTGTTAAAAGAGACAGAGGTAAATCTCCCTACACCGAAAGGTAGAAGGGAATTTGATTATATATATAAAGACCACAATAAAGAGAGCTACATGTGATCGTATGATAAATGGCGACTAATTTAATAGATGGCTTACTACTACTACTAAATGTGCAGGTGAGCCTTGACCTAGACAAACTCAAGCCAAGGTTCCGGCACTGAGGCCACTGGCGGGCCCATTGTGCCATTCCTGCTACCTAGACATCCATGAAGCCGAGCCCTTCAATAAAGGCCACAATCTTTTTCAGTGGATGCCTGCTTGTGTCTCCAGGAGTCATGACAGGGACTCCGAAGATTCGTCTGCAAGATCAGCAAGTCGTTCTCGACATTCGTCAGCAAGTCCTGAGTTGATAGTATATCCACTCAGGGCTTTAATTACTGCCTGACTGTCAGTGTATATGGTTATGCGTCGATCTAACTCTCTAGATCTAACCTCTGTCTAGGTTTATCTGCGCACATTCCAAGATAGCGTATATCTCGGCCTGATATGCAGATACACCATCACCCAATGGTACACAGATTTGTGTCCTTGGGTTCCTAGAGTAAATTCCAGCCCCTGCTCTATCACCAGAGCATGAGCCATCTGTGAACCAGACGGTCCCATGAGGCTGTGTATTCGTCTCTTTTCCCCAGGATTCTCTATTCCGGATCATATGGGGTTCCGAAGTAGTACTTGCGCAAGCATTCGTCAGCCGCTCGAGCCAGAACTGGAATATCTTCCAGGAGTTTCTTGATGTGCCTGCACTCTTCCCCTCTTCGCACGTATCCCAGACGCTTCAAGCGCAGGAAAGCCCTCCCCGCCTCAGCCTCGATCACATGGTGAAGAGGCCGAAGACCAAGGATCACTTCCATCGCAGCAGATGGTGTAGTCCTCATGCAGCCAGTTGCCCCCAGACTGACCACCCTTTGAAGGCGTGTCAGTTGCGATCTAGTCGTGACCAAGGTTACCCTCGGCCACCAGACCAGAGCCGCATATGTGAGCACAGGCAGCATGATCACTCTATAGAACCATATGGTCGTTTTCGGGGTCAGTCCCCACCTCGGACCAATGGCTCTCCTACATGCCCAATACCGGCCAATACGTGTACCATGCTTAGGCGATCCGCCGATTCGTTTTTTTTTGAAATCTTGTCTGTTGATGCCTTATTGATTTTATCATGAGTCAACCACCATTAACCTAATTTTACCATTTTTCAGTGTTTTCTTTCAAAAACCATCTTTTTTTCTGATATTGTTTACCAAAAGTAAATTTTTTCTCAATTAATCCTTGATATATTGATAAAAACAAAATCATTACCTACTATGAGCAAAATTTTTTCCTGATTTGTTTGTAATTATCAATTATCTAAAATTTGATTATTAAACTTACCTCTTTAAGTCTTGTAGTTGGCAAAGCACAAAAAAACGACACTCCTAAAATTACCCCAGCGGCGATAAATCCCGCATCTAAAACATCCACTCCCACAGAAGTTCTATTTGACCCGTATTGAGAATTAAAACCCTCATTTCTACCTAAATCAAACCACATATTACTAACAATACTAACATCAAATTAAGATGGAATTTTAATAAGTAAATACATTTTTAAAATCAACTTTATTCTAGTAACCTAGAGTCATAACATAAATTGTTGCTGTGGTTTGCCAGTTCTCGTTTCAAACTAAAATTGTATCTATACAGGGTGTCCCACCACTAGTTAAAACTATCTGTATATGGCATATTAATTTTTTTGTAACAAATTTGACGGTTGCAGACCCTTACAAATTATTTTTTTAAGAGGATACCCTTAAAGATATGAAAATGGTTTCTATTCGGTTGATTTTAGCAAGGTCAGACCTATTTGAATCAATTTTGAAAATTTTTCATTTTATACAGGGTGTGTATAGAAAGTGTTCAAAGTTTAACTTCATAAATATAAAATTTCTTTATTTTCTTAAATATAACCACCCGGTTTTTTCTAATTTAATGCATTCAGGGGTAAAAAATAAGGCAAATTCATGTATACTTTTCTATACCTAAACCTTACCGTTATCCAGATATTAAATGTTTTCTGTACATTTTTAGAGATGCAGGATATCTTACTAAGTATACATGAATTTGCTTTATTTTTTACCCCTGCATGCATTAAAATGGAAAAAACCGGGTGGTTCTATTTGTGAAAATAAAGAAATTTGATATTTATGAAGTAAAACTTTGAACACTTTTTATTCACACCCTGTATGAAATGAAAATTTTTTCAACATAGATTCAAATACGTCTGACCTTGCAACCGAAAAGAAACCATTTTCATATCTTTAAGGGTATCCTCGTAAAAAAATAATTTGTAAGGGTCTGCAGCCGTTAAATTTCTTACAAAAAAATCAATAACTCAAAAAGTATGCATTTTTCGAAAAAAGTTTTCAGGCAAAACTATACTAAAATTTTTCGTAGATTTCAAAAATGTATTAATATACAAGGTGTTCCATTCAAAATAACAAAGTTGCAGTAGAACCGGTAGTCTGCCATCTTTGAAAATATATTAGTTAAAAAGATCGCATCCGAAAACCCAAACGTAGAAATTTTCATGATTTTACTATAAGTACTTTGCCATATACAGATAGTTTTAACTCGTCGTGGGACACCCTGTATTAAAGCACAAATAAAAACTTAAATTAATTTAAACGTTTAACCATAGTGTAGGTGTTTCGGCTTTTAAATTTATACCGCAAATTCTTGTTTACTTCCCGTTCTTTAGCCACTTCCAAATCCCCAGACCTGCCCATAAGACAATTACCATCTGCCAACAGCCGCCTCAATTATTTACTCTGACCGCCCCAGACTTTTCTGATTGTCGATACTTTCTTTCTGAATTGGTGTGAAAAACAAATCCTCTTCCAAAGATACCTACAGAATAGACTCAATATCAATGGGATACCTCCAAGGGTGCGTTTACCTAGTTACTCCCAGAGTTAAAGATTAACTCAGTATCGTTTATTTACTTACTCTAGCTAGATGATGGACTTAACTCTCGCGTAACTCTAGATGTAACTCGGAGTAAGTTTATAAACACACCCCAGGCCCACTTCTTTGCCCACCCTTTCCAGAGGAAATTTCACCAAAAAAAGTACAGGCCTAATTTCTACGTCTTTTCACATCCTGGCAAAACTTTTATGTACTATAATGTCTTATCCACCCGACTATGAGTTGTAGGAAAACGTATCCGTCTCATTTACGCATCTTTCCTAAGTGACTAGCAAACATCAGGTTACAAATTGGCGCCTAACGTGGGGCACTAAAGCTTCTTATAGTCTGACTGGCATACCTAGTGTAGCATAGAGTCAATCCACCCTTCAGAAAAGTCTCATCTCGGCATCTTTCCTGAGTTTGCATTGAAAATTTAAATTAAAACTAAAAAAGATAAGAGACTTTCAACCAAGAAATTAATTTCTTCTGTGAATTGGACACAACGCATGCGTCAAGTCATAATCACAGATCACCTTTTGGTTCTGAACCTGTAGAAAAGCCTCCATTTGAGCTGAGAATACATATGTACAAAGACAAATTGAATTTAAAGACGAAATCTGACAATACTGTAAATATATGACTGTAGTTTTTTAATAAAAAAAATTAGGGATTTATCACATTTGAATCATCCTACTTCCTTCGCATCATCCTGTGATATCAGAAACCACAAAATGTTTATATTAAAATCGTTATTTTACACTAAAATATAATATATAATCCTAATTTCTAGTATTATACTGGTTAATAATAAAAACATTCCAAGATACATTTTTATTATAAAAAATATTCTTTATGTATACAAAATCCCACTAATTGATATTGTTAGTAAACTTTGGCGAATATAAAAAATTATAAACTAAAATTAAAATATAAACACACTGTATTTTATTTAAAGCTGGCCATATCTTATATTAAAAGTATATTAGTACGCTTTGTGGATTTTGAGGAGGGTTTTAACAAGATTCATCATCCAGATAAAAAATCTTGAAAGAAGAATGGTATCTGTTGAAGATAGACCATAAGTAGTGGTGGCTAGTTGAAAACAAAATACACTTTTTCTACACCCGTATTATAAACGATACAGATTTTAAATCAATAGA
>CAJUYH010012197.1:0-10269 GCA_910591685.1 Galerucella tenella | reverse complement strand
TTTCCTAATTTATTAAATTACTTGTTACTCGTTCTCAAAGTAGCATAATATTTTTTCGACTACCCAGTACCGACTTAACAGTAAATCTACAAATTAAAAATAGACGAACATTCTATAATGATATGGAACATAAAAGAGAATCGAGAGAAAACGAAATAAAAGCAAAAGCCATTGACTGGCGGGCATGTATTTACTGGCCAACTGGACCTGCGCCCTGAGGCTACTGTTGCTCATACATCGAAAAAAAAATCAGAATAAGAAAGGTAGCTACTTGATATAAGTCGTAGAAAGAGATGGTGCCTACATGTGTATTTAGTTGACGAGTTTCCCACGATCTCTATGAATGAACAGGTATATATACGGGGTCAGTATACCTGCCTACTACACGAGCCTGTAGGGCATCATTCTAGATTGCATGGCAGGATATAAATAAGTACGAGAATTTTAATAAATTTTATTGTGAGCTTATGGCTGCTGGTTGCGATTATAATGCAGTTTTGCTTTCTCCTTCGATATCCTCAATTAATAATTACAATTACATTATTTGTAAAAATAACAGATATATGTTTAGTTCTTTTATATAGTCATACTGTCATACTTATAACTTTGAAGAATCAAATACTAGTTTAATATCAGTTTACGACGTGTCCAAATTTATTTACTTATTTTTTCATTCATTTTATATGTAAATAATAGAATAGGAAAACTAAATATAACTACAATCATGTTATGCAACGAATTCCTTCAAAAAACCTTCCAGTGAAAAGCAATCGATTCATTTTTACAACGCTCCAATTATTTTGAAAATTTGGTGGGTGCGAGCGGCGCGCTCGCCAAAATTTTAAAAATATGTGATATATCTTATTTGGATAAAAAATTGGATTAGCGTCAATAAGTGAGTTTCAAAATATGCCATCAGTTAGGAAATGCCTAATTTTGTGTAACGCGTGAGATTTTTGCGGAACGAACGAAGTGAGTTTTACTTGCATATTTTGCGGGTAAGAAATATCTAAAAATTTCCCATTATGGACACTTTACTCAATGTTGAGGTCTAAACTAAATCTGAAAAGGAATATTGATATTAAAAAATATACAAATTTGGTAGCATATATTAAAAGGCAAGCGGACGGGTACAGTGCTAAAAAGTCAAAAGTTTTTATTGAAGAAGATTTTGACAAATTTTTAGTGGAAGCTGATGACAAAGAATACTTAATGGCTAAGGTTGCAATGATAATTTGAATGGCTGGAGCATGCAGAAAAGCAGAATTAACATTTCTTCCAGTTGAAAATGTTATAGACGAAGGAAGCCATTTTCGTGGTGATATCCCACCTTCAAAAACAAAAGTTATACGGCAGTTTGCAATTACCACTAGAGACATTGAAAATAAGAATCTTTTTAAAATATTAAGAAAATATATTAAGTTGCGTCCCCAGGTTCTTAAACACAACAGATTCTTTGTAAAATATGCGAATAGAAAATGTACCAGAAATCCTCTGGGAATTAACACATTTAGCAGTCTGCCAAAAGTTATTGCACAATTTCTTGGTCTTTCAAATCCTGTTCTATATACTGGCCACTGCTTCAGAAGAAGCTCTGCCATTTCCTAGCAGACAGTGGCGCTGATATTTTAAAATTAAAGAGGCATGGAGGTTGGAAATCTACCTCTGTTGCGGAGGGATATGTTGAAAATTCCATGAATAATAAAAAACTTATAGCGCAAGAAATATTTGGTGCAACATCCAATGCAATGTGCGCCGCTTCCCAAATAACAGCAAGTTCGAGCAATGAAAAAAATATGTCGTCGGGAATTAATTTGAATAATTGCAATAATTGTGTTATCAATAATTATAATAATTAATTAATTTATAATTTATGTTTTTAACTTGTATTATAACAGTTTAATAAATAGAATAATTCTTTTTGTCACTAATTTTGAAATACATTTTTCGTCACCAATTGCATAACATTTTACTTTATGCAACTAGTTACAAAAAGTAAGACGTTTCATAATGTCAATCAGTTTTAAAAAGTGTCACTTTATATGTCAAAATTAGAAAAATTTATTTATTCCAAATTTTCAAACCTAATATGTATTATTTTTAAAGGAAAACATCGTTTCGAAACTAAAAATGTCCTCTTCAGTGTTCATTACATTATTAAAATTCAAAATAATAATCACCAGACCGTGTCTGAATGTACCTAGGTATTTGAAAACGCAATATAGTAAATCAAAATAATCCTTTCTAAGCGAATTATATACGTTCAAGTAGGTACAGGTAGGTACTCAAAGGCTCTGCATGCAAGTGATATAATAAATATACCTTTAGCTGGGATATACACTGTGGGTCGAAATAAAGGAGTACATTTTTTAATTGGAAATATTTTTCAAAAACAGTTTTCATTTGCAACGAGCTCGAATGCACTGTTATGTAATTTATTGATATTATTTTTGCTTCCAAATTTACAGTCATGTTGAGGACATGTTAGGTTATTAGCCCTGCAAAAAGAAAATAAATCCCCAAAAAACAAAACAAAATATTTTTCCTTTATTTCGGCCCACAGTGTATGCTCTGCAAAATGTAACTCTTAACTTAGCAATCTGCCTTTTACTGACGATTAGAAAGACGAAGAAACACTAGTAACAAAATAAATGGATAGAATTAAATTTTAGGCAACTCTCAATCCTACCTGTTCTTGCTTAAGATCAATTTTAGAAATTATTAGTCTACTATTAAAAATTGCTTAAGCCGTTACTGTTTTTAGTGGGAACACGTGTAAGTTCCTATCAACAGCGCATACTGTGGAATTTATGCTTAAAAAAAATCCAATCCTGTATACCGAAATTGACATACCTATAATAATTGATGGAACTTAGTGTTTAGTGTAATGCAGGAAGCTCTAGCATTTCATTACTTAATAAATTCTTCCTGCTACTACCACTACTACTACTTGATTTCACAATAAAAACCACCAATGGTTCGCGAGTAATAGTATTAAATGAAATTGTGCAGGGCTGAGTTGTTCAAATTGGTGTTTTTTGGATTGAAACTGTATTGTCGATAGATACTTTGGTAGATTATAGGTGTTGAAGTGCCTCTGAATAGGGGGTATTGCAGGTCACTTGGAGGATCATCTCAAGAGGAATGAAACAACCACTTCTAGCACTGGGATATGTTTGATTTATTCACTAAATACATTACACTGCTCACTAAACTAATACTATACATAAGTACCTAGCCGTATATAATACTTATACGTAATGCTTAATAATTACTAGTAGGTGACTATTCAACTATATAGAACAGTCTTCTTCAAGTATTCTGTATCGACTTCTTCTTTTTTGATCAATACTGAAAGTATATTTATCTAATTCTGCTATCAAATGTGACACTTTACGTCACTCTTTGACGTTAGGTAACGTCACATTTTTCATAACCTTCATATATCAGTTATGAAAAGTAGTTATGTAAAAACTTTACGTAACTGTTTATGTTTCAACATAGAGATACCACATGAGTTTCAAGGAATAATTTATTAATTAGGTAGGTACTGTCAAAACTGACAATTATTTCATTATTTAAACATTGAAAACATTATTCAGGACACAGTTATTTAAAGTAAGTCAATTTTCTGGGTGAATACATCATAGTAACAATACTTCTAACACCATTTGATTCCACTTCAATATTATCATTGTAATTGAAGATTTTATTAAATATTATGAAAGCGCGGAATTAGATAAAACGTTGTACGTAAACACGTTATGAAGAGAGCGACATTGTTCAACACGCGTAATTTGCAGAACTCGCCAGCGCTCGTTTTGGCAAATATTACGCTTGTTGAACAATATCGCTCTTTCCATAACTAATTACGTAAATATCTATTATATAACCGGTCTAGTTCGAGCAAAACAGATAAACATATAATTGTTTTTGTCTTGCACCACGCTTGAACTTGAAAATAATCTTCTTCATTTATATTTATATAATAATGAAATGTTCGAACGTTTTGTTGAAATAAGATCAAGGGAATTTAATTCTCATTTTGAATATTTATCATTATATTGGGCCAAAAGGCATTACGAAACTAAACATTCTCTTTACACTCTTTACAGCTTCTAAAATATTACTCGCGACTAGAAGATCAAATGGATCAAATTTTTGGCGTTACATTTGACCAATAGTAAATCAGATTTCATTAAACTAATTGACAGTTTTACAGGGGCCACTAAATGAAGAAAAATTTTATCAAATTTATATAATGCAGATTAGTCAAGTTTGACAGACTATTTGATCGTGAGACGACTGCTTAATAAAAGTTACTGCTCTCTGCATTATATTTTCAAAGAAATTCGTTACGGAGTTAAGCAACAAGAAAGAATGGGATCCAAATACCATTACCAGACTTGGAAAAATGCCATTCAATGGTACACAGACGGCTAAAAAGCAATAGAAGGAACTGGGATAGGAACCAAACACTCTAAAAGCTTGGAAAAAAACCCCAAGTATCTTTCAAGCGGAAATCCACGCCATAAGAAAGTGTGCCCAGCTCAATATTGATAAAGGATACAGAACACAAAGGATTATCATAATGTTGGATAGTCAAGCAGCCATTAAAGCACTGAGCTCTTGTGTAATCAGTTCCAAAATGGCGTGGGAATGCCTAGACTAACTCAATGAACTAGGCGAAAACAATATAGTCACCTTACTATGGATTCCAGGACAGACTGGAATGGAAGGAAATGAAATAGCAGATGAACTAGCAAAGAGGGGGACTGAAATACCTCTCTGGAGGCCTGAACTCTTTTGCCTAATGAGCCCCAATGTAATATTGGAAAAAATAGGTAAAGCCGAGAAAAAGAGAAGATCTGACCATTGGAAAGATTTAGTACGGCTTATACAATCAAATACTCTTCTGGGTGACCACAACCTGTTAGGATCAAATGAATGCATGAGTCAAAGTAAAACTGCGCTAAGTGTTTTAACAGGGATCCTAACGGGACATTGTCGCATGAATGGGCACCTGAAAAAGCTCAAAATAGTGGAGGAAGAAGAATGCAGATTTTGTGGAATGGAAGAAGAAACCTCCATCCACATACTTTCCAACTGCACAGCACTTCAGATTCCTAGAGCACAGCACCTGGGAGATTTATGGATAGAAGAGGAACATTTACCTAAGTTGAAGCCTGCAGACATCCTTAAATTCCTCCGGAAAAGAAGACTATAGGAACTACTAGTTTCGGAGACTCTCCTCAGAAACTGAGTAGAAGTATACATACATACATACCAACATTATATAAAAAAGTAGTTATTTCTCAGTGGCATTATAAAATTGCAATATAATCAAATTATATACTTATATATTGATATTAATCAAAGGATATTTCTTCACTGCTATACATTAATGATTTGCTATCATTGTCTAGATCGTCAGAGATCATGCGGGCCAGTTATGAAACACCAAAACAAACCGGTTTTTGAGTGTAACATCACCTTCTAGAAGTCGTGTGAAGTATAAGAAATCAGCACAGAAAAAGTACAAAAAATAGTCAGTGGTTAAGACAATAAAACCGAAATATTAATACAATAAAACCGAAATAGAAATAGATAGTTTTCAGTTAAGTTTAGGCAATAATTTTATTCAATGGATTCGTACCAATAGTAGCAGTAGGACTTTTTACTGACAGCCAGGGACTATTAAACAAATTCTGTAGTTCATTTTTTTCTTCCTACGTTAATATAACTGGAAATCTGATAGTTCTTCTTGCTTATTGGCCTGTGCCTTATATTGCATGAATCGATCATAACTAGGGAAATGAACACAAAATTTCAAGAAAATTATGTATAATTATAGTACTGCTCTATCAACTAAAGGTCATTTTAGATTAGACAATTTCTTGTGCAATATTTAGTTCAAGTTTTGGAACAATTCAAGTTGTTAAGTCTAAAATTAAAAATTGTCTACCCTGTCAAATTGTAAGAAAAAATAGAACAGGTTCTATTTTCTCAACAATTTGATTTATTGTATTTCACGATGAAAATGTTCTATGAAAATGTCGTATGAATGTCATTAATCTTGATAATTTGTGGTTATGTATTAAAGTAGTTGAGAAATATGTCTTGGGATGAACTAGAGATTGAGAAAATCTCAAAACATGCTTGTTTGTACAATGTAAAACACAAAGATTACCATAACAAATACTTAAGAAGCTTAGCCGTAGAATCTGTAGTGGCAAAGTTAGGCATCATTAGACCGTTTCATTAATCACTTATTCTGCCAAATTTTGCGACGTCTCCTTCTCCTCTGTTTGCAAGTTGCAAAAATATTGTTCCAAAACTTGGACTAAATATTGCACGAAAAATTGTCTAATCTAAACTAACCTTAAGTTATTATCGTAGAAAAATTGTTCGAAACTCTCGTTTCAGTCCATTCCTGATGCTTTTCCTTTTTCCTTTCCTAGTTAATCTGTCTTCTTTCATTGTGCCAGTTTGTTCAAAAGTAGCCGTAGTGGATGAGAAAGCATCATCCAAAAGTGTAGCTACTTCAATATCCTCTAGTTGGAATCCTGCAAAATCATTCTTTTTCCTCAGATTATACCACAAATCTAAGTCTGCAGAGTTATCAATCAACTCATGAAACTCCATAAAAGATTTTGCTTTTTTCCAAATTTCTTCAAGTAATTCTTGATGGGATAAGGCAGAAGAAGGTGTATTTTTGTGTGAGAATCTAACATACAATAATGAAGTTAAACAGATAAGATAAGGGATATTCAACTATCATCTCCAATATTCAATTACTTTTTAACAATTCTTGGTCATCTTAAGTCATCTGGTCGCACAGAGCCCTGATAAATTAGCAGCCAAAGTCCTGCGAATCGGCGACTCACGAAAAAAAAGATATTGTCTCCTTAACTTTTGCAATAAAGTTTCTCATTTTCGATAGTTTGTACCATCATTGACTTGAGCAATGAAAAAATAAATATTGTCATTTTTTCTCAAAATGGCCTGTACACCACCAAGATTAATTTTATTGCTTCCACGGGGGGCAGCTGGATACTCCCATGGACTTACTAAAGGTATTTGCTAGTGGCTTTCATCGCCAAGTGATAATAACCGCATATTTGCCAAATTTTTGTATATTTGGGTAAGAAAAGTGAATTTACAAAGAAGTTGGTCGTAATTTTTCAAACTATCTTGCCCATAGACTATTAATTACATATACATTCATTCAATATTACACAATAACGAACGCTACAGAATCGGCGTCCTGAAGACTGATACGTTATTCTCTCAGCGAAAGCTGAATGAACCAAAAATATAACAAAATAAAATAAAATTTCGTCCAGCGATGTTGAATGAAATGAAATGAAGGTTTTGTGGATCATTAACCTCGCTAGTTTATTTTTAGAGATTTAATATTTCGAAAGATTTCGTTGGTAATTGGATCATTTTCACCTTTTCTTTTAAAAATTATTTATCGATTTATTCCAATTTTGCAAGAATTAATGTGTTTTCAAGTCGCCATTAAGTTTTAAATAAACAAAGAACTGTTGAAACGATTGTTTTAAACAATAGAATGTTAATTTCGCCAAAAAAAATGCATATAGAGGAGAAACTACTATAAAGTGACATGGAAATCGCATTTATCAGATCAGATTCAACGAAAAGAATACAGTTGTATTGAAAAGAGTATTAAAAAGGGAAGTTAACGTCACTTTATTTGGAGTTTGAATTATCAAAAGTTATAGATTGTCAAAACAAAGTTTGAATTTATTGTGTGGACCCTTACTTTGTGGAAATATCGTCAAATGTAGCTTGTCACTGTCACCTGTCACTCTGGCGATGATAGTGGAATTTCAAAATCGTCAAACATTGTCATTATTATTGAACCAATCAATATTTTTACACTACTAGCTGTGAAGTTGACAATTATTGCTTCTTCTAGCCAACTGAGAAGTTGAATTTCTCTATTATTTTATATTTTTTAACCAAAAATTCAAATATTTTGAGAATTCAGGGATAGTTCAACAAAAACTTGTGCAACTTAATTTTGTATACCCAGGAGATTGTCTTTAACATATTTGCTGCTTGAAATTACCTATCAAGATGGAATTATTTGAATAAAAATGCCATTTGTTTAAAATTCGCGCTCAACCAAAAATGACTGATGACATAACGAGTGCGCTCGTAATATATCGAAAACTGACAGTGTACTTGTCAGTCAGACGACGGAGTAAACGCTTCTCGTGGTGCGTTTATGAATTATTTTTAATTTTTGTCTTAAATTTGGCTATAGTCCATTTAATATCCAGTAGGAGTAATTTAAAAAGCCTTACTCACACCACTAGAAATTGCTAGATTAGTTACTAAAGGGTGTGTTCCGAAAAAGTAGTCAACAGTCGTGTTCCAAATTTATAAAATATGCCTTGATTGATGAAGAAATCAGCCAAGCATAGTCAGGCGGAATCTGACCAATCAGAGGTCTACAGAATTGCCAACTTAAATTAAAATTACTCCTCCTTGTTTTTTAAATGAGGTATAGTAGTGAAAAAATTATATATACACCATGGTGTTGAAGACATTTTGAAACCTCGTACCTTATTCCGCTCGGAGCAAAGCCACTCGCGAAATAATCTTGGTGCTCAGTCAATAATGTAATGTTTTTCTTATTTATTTAAACAGTTTTTACCGTGGGATAAAATTATACACTCACTATGGCTAATTACTACTGATTTATTAAAGAAACGCTTACACACTATGATAAACTTAATTTATATACACACTACTTAATGTCTATTAATTTATTTACACTCGGTATAATAATTGTCCTAATTTATCTTCAACACTATTTATATTCACTCCTGTTCACTCACTGTATACTGAAACTATTTACCGGTTCACTGTATACTGAACAACTTCTCGTGTCACTCGAAAACCCGCGTATATATATATCCTTCGAATCTCTAGAAAATTCTTGAATATACCACCTTTGCGTATACTTCATAATTCGGGAACATTCGAGTTAAGCCATTGTCCTTGGTACGCTTCGAGAACCTTTCTAGAAAGGTCGCATTCATAATTTGCGACAGGACCGGCTTCTGAATGAGTGAGTTCGTAACAATAATAATAGTCTTCACCACCTTGGTATATAATAAACTATTATCTTCAATTTTAGTTTCTAAATCTCACCAATTCTCCCCCGTATAAAATAAAATTATATATCGTTATAATAAATGAATAAAACGTCAGCTGTGACATTTCTTTTGCAGAATTTAAACAGCTTTAATGAGTTCCAAGTGCTAATAATACCGAAGATAGAATTGAAATGATTACATCACAAACGTTTTAATAAAAATTAACGTGAGAATTCGTTCGCGGCATTTCAATTTACGTTTTGTATATAACTGGTTCGGATGAAAACGAGGTGAATTATACAGGGCGATGAACAAAAATTAAATATGTGAGATATTATGAATATTTTGAAGGTTCTTTCACTCATAATATTAAAAAATGCAGAATCTTCTAATACCTGACTACGGATTCTGTTCTTTTTTTCCAAAATATAATTTTTTTACACCTCTATAACATCCTATCAGTTTCAGTATTTTTATATTACGTTTGATGTATTTCGGGATATTCTATACATTTTCAATTCTGCTTTTTGACTCTATATGTTGATAAACCATTATTTTTAAAGTTAAAAAATTCATTTTCAAAAACAGTAGTCAAATTTAAAAACAAGCTGGTTTGGTTGAACAAGCAAACATATAGAGGGTGTCAATTTTAAAACTGTACGTCGTGAACGAGAAGAGATATCGTAAAAATTTCAAAACCGTTTTTAGGGCAGAGAGTGGGAACTAAAATGACATGAGAAAGAACGCACCCCCATAATGTATCGTGTATAATTATGACTAAGACCGTTGGAATGCATTTTCTACGGGGGTTAATGGCAGTGCGTTCTCTCTCTCTACCCTAGAACCAGCTTTGAATTTTTTTTTGAAAATTTTTGCGTTCGCTAGGTAAGTTTTAAAAATGGACACCCTGTATTTCTTTTTTAAACAGAACAGTGTGGCAAAAATATATTTTTATTAGCTTATTTATGTATTTTTCCTTTTTACAGGTAAGTTTTGCATTTTTAAAACCATGGTTAAAGATTCTAACAGTATAATTTCCATGCTTCCTTAAGGAAAGGAAAGGGTAAGTAACTAAATATAAAGATATACAGGAATAGTACATTGTTTACCGGGTAGGAAAAGCTTAACATTCCTG
>CAJUYH010012196.1:0-10269 GCA_910591685.1 Galerucella tenella | reverse complement strand
TTCTACTATTAAATTATTTCCAATTAGTAATGAATCACCCTGTATAATATCGTTGAATGATTATAATTATTCTAATGCTTTATAAGTTTCGAAAAATATTTTTCAAAAACAGTGACCGTTCAACGAAGAAGCAACAACTACTTCCCGGTTTCTAGGTCCCGACGGCTATTGAATTACACTTCAAAGTCAAACTGGGCTGGTATATCTACAAGATATTTAACACCAACCATTCTGGTTTGCAATTAGAAGGGACAATATAACTTGTGGACCGGCTTCGGCGTGTTTGCACCTCATGAGTACAAAGTATGCCGCTCATAGAATATTAGGATATATATCGCTCAATAATTATAATTATTCTAATACTTTAGGTGATGAGTACAGGGTGAGTTATTGAGATTAGCCAAATATTTTAATCCAGCCTTATAAATTAATTCAAATTTTGGTATTTACCGTATTGGAACACATTATGTGCCGTTTTTGTCTTTTTTGTCAGATTTCTGTTTAATAACTGAAAGGTGTTGAATTTTTTCAATTCTGAATATGTCAGTTAGTTGCCAGGAACCAATACACACTTTCATCTCCCGTAGGACCTGGAAGACTACCACATTAAGAGGTCTTTCCAACATAATTACAACAATAACATAACAAACTTCCAATTTGAACCCGACTGCAATAACTCAACTCAACTCAACTTAACCATGTCAAGGGAGACCATGAAATCATCACGAGGCCGAGACGCAAAAGTTCTCTTTATTAACGACCCTCTTTAAAATTAGTCATTTACGAATAAAAAAAATGTGTGAAATCATAAACATACGTTGAAAAGCGTGCCTAAATGAACATTGCTTTTTATATGGGACTTTCATTATAACACTAAAAAGCGTGCGTAAATGAACAACTCTTTTTATATGGGGTTTTCAGTAGTAATACCCCTAGGGTCTTGATAATACCGAGATAATTTTGTCATAGAGAATGCTGAAAGCGTGTTGCTTGATAATAGCCCAAGGCCGCAGGCCGAGGGCTATTATCTTTGAGCAACACGCTTGAAGGATTCTCTACGACAAAATTTTGAGTATTTATCAAGACCCGAGGAGTATTCGATAAGATAATTTTTTAATTTGTAGATATCAAAAAATTGATTGTCAATCTGACGCTTAATACTTTTCAATACAAACTTTATTAGTTTTAATCAAAAATTATTCATTTCTATTTAAAACTACAGTTGTGAAAAGTACAATTGGTAAATTAATTGAATCGTTAGATGCAATACCAAATCTTTCCGACATTTTTAATCCAGTTGTCAGTTTGACGTTCAATTAATTTTTAATAAAACAAACACCAAACTGAAAACACCATATATGTAGGGTATTATCGCTGTAATACAGCGGGGATTGGATAAAATTTTACACATGACTTGAAATTAAGTAATTTGATTGGTTACTATATCCAGTATAAAATTATCATTTTAACAATCTTTTCTAGCCTCGTTATGATCGAGTTTCCTTGAATTTAGTCGTTTGTTGTATAAACGTTTGTGCTGTCAGTAAATTTGACATAAGTGTCAAACATAGTGAAATTTTTTTTTTATTGGTGAACCATTTTACCTATTTAAAGCACGCCTCAGCGTGTTTAAATCGAACTTTAAAACACGCGCCTGTTTTAAAGTTACCGTAGCAGCATCAACAACTCGAGAAACGAAGGCTAAATCTATAGTCCAAATCATGTCTAAATGACAATTTTTTTATTATTGATCTGGCAGGAGTAGTTTGTAACGTCAAAACTTTTATTCGAACAATATTTAACAATGTCAAATTTATAAATTAAAATGGAAAGTGCCGTTGGTATTGTTTGCACTCGCTACGTTCGTGCATTGCATTTCCGCAACTAGTACGTAAAAGTAAAACTTCATGCACTTGTATCATAAATAGCTATTTAACTGAGAACAAAAAGAGGGACAAAATTTTCACCTATTTGTGCAGCTACACAACGCCCCACTTTTATTTATTGATGTACGGGTGAGTATTTGGAAAAAAATCCTACGACCAAAAAAGTGGCAAGGTATAAATTTGACGTTTAAATAAGGAAGATTTCCATATGATTTATTTGATATAATAGTGAGAAAATGTAAAATAATAAGATTTATGATGCTTCCCAACTGTAAATTTAATGGAATTTTAATGAAAATTGCGAGGAAATGGAATAATCAGAGTCAGCGGGAATTTTTCTCTTCTGCCTGTCTAGATTTTACGTCTATTTACCACATACATTATAATTTTTTGTCGCCCCTGTTATTTTCAACGAGAGAGAATATAATTAATACTGAATATAATATGTATCTCGCTGTTTTCATATTTACTTTAATCGGACTTTTTTTCAAAAATTTCTCACACCTGTTTTAAAATAAATGACAAGATTGGTTATAAAATTGCTAATAAATGGAAACATGACTGGATACATACGGTGAGGACATAAAGTAACTTTTGAACTTTTGGATACCTACATAGTAATGAAATTTGGAGCGATAGAACATGACTCCATTATGAGTTTCTTAACACATGAAAATAGTGAGGCACTGTTGGAATAACACCTCCAGAAACTCACGTGGATTCTGGGCAACGACAGCATCAATAAGGGAAGCGATTGTATTTTGTAGCATATTCAGGTACATTTTTGTTCATTAGGACTTATATATAGTTTTCCAAAAAGCCGCCCAGTGCTTTCATCGCTCCAGTACTCCAGTACCGATTTCCATTGAAAAAAAGTACTTTCGTCACTAATAGTTATTTATGTATAAAGAGCGAAAAGTGATACAATATTGCTTGAGAGTAACGGTTACTCGGAAGCAATAATGTCACGTTTTTGCTCGTAATACATACATTCTTTCTGCAATCACTTAATTGTAACTATTAAAAACAAATATAAAGTAGAATTCATAAAAACTTCTGATCTATCAGTTTGAATATGTCAATTCAAATATGTTTCAAACTTTTATATCTGTCACTGTCAATACAATGGGGTTGTTCAAGAAAATTTTTTTTAGTTAATAATAGAAACTGAAACTCATTTTTAACAGATTCCCAAAATTTTAGATTTTTCCGCGAACGTTTAAACCCTCAAATTAATTAAAGAAATTGGATTGAACGAAAACGGGGCGTGGTTACCTGTGACGTCACACTGCATATGCTTTACCTAACGTTTGAAACACACGAATGGAGCCTATATCTTGGGAAATAGGGGTCAGGCTTGCATTAAGGCTTATGTACGTTCCAAAGCGATTGAATGCGGGGGCGAGGGGTTTTATATATGGAAAATGGCTAAAAAGAGAAGATGCACTAGCAATGAGATCGTTCCAAAGAAATCGTGAATGGAAAAAGACGGAAAACCTATGAACGAAGAGTTTTCAATATCCACTAGCGGTCCTTCTTCTACATTCAGCTAGTCAGAATTAAATACATATATCAGATCCGAATAGCTCATTTTATCTAGACACTAATAGGTCAGACGAAATAGAATATTTTATTTGATAGAAAAAAAATCCAAAGCTTTTTTTGGGAGTTCCGAGTCATTCATTATTTGTTGTGAGCTTGTTAACTAAAAAATGTGAGCTGGACAAGCTTGATATCTTTTTAACATTAAAAAAGATCAAATTGAATTCACCTTATAGGATATTAGGAGACGATTTTGGTGTGGCACTTTCCAGAGTATGTAGCATTATACAAAAAACTATACCGTTTTCAGCCAGTTACCTTTACCCATTTGTGCAAGTTAAGAAAATACTTCCTGCTCCCTCCAGACACAGATATTAAAATGTACAATGTATTATACATTGTTTTGAAATTTCGATTCAGAAACCTAGTGTGAATTCTTTGTTTCTATTAATGTCCCTCACCATAAAGATATCGACTTCAGGTGAATTTGCTGAATCTGCTTCAATAAATCCAGTATCTACTGAGTACATCTTTAATAGCAAAAATCACTTACTTTTTTTAAAATTTAAAGATATTGCGGCTGTAATCAACTTTCTTATGTGAAACGCAGCGGTGTACAGAGCACAATAGGCAATGTGACGTCATAGTCGGTTCTGTCGCTTTTTAAGGGAGCTCCATTTTTAATCTCTAATATCTAAGTAGTGGGGAAAGTTCAAGAGCTGAAAATTGCACTAGTTATTTTGATGATTCAGTTTTACAAAATAACGTAAGGAAAACCGAGAAAATATGTTTATAATAAAAATAAAAATATGTTTGTAGAATCCGTTGTTATGGGCAACGAGAGTTTTGCGAGCGTAAGGTAACTCTCCTCAAGAAACGTCAACTCTTCGTTGTCAGTGGAAAGCGAAAATGCCTACTTTATTTCAATGTGATTGTTGAAAAAACAAACTGTGATGCCTTTTGGCTCAATATAATAATATACTCAATAGTAAATATTTAAAATAAGAATTAGCTTCCCTTGATCTTATTCCAACAAAACGTTCGAACATTTCATTATTATATAAATATAAATAAAGAAGACTATTGTCAAATTCAAGCGTGGCGCAAGACAAAAACAATTATATGTTTATCTGTTTTGCTCGAGCTTGACCAGTTATATAAATATACATTCAGTATTGATCAAAGGAGAAGTCGATGCAGAATACTTGAAGACTATTCTATATAGTTGAATAGTTACCTACTAGTTATTATCAACCATTACGTATAAGTATGCTATACGGCTAGTATTAGCATAGTATTAGTTGAGTAAGTAGTGTAATGTATTCAGTAAATAAATCAAACACATCCCAGTGCTAGAAGTAGTTGTTTCATTCCTTTTGAGATGATACTTCAAGTAACCTTCAAATGGTTTTGATTCCCTGTGTTTATTTCTGACAATCCTGCAAAATTCGAGTCGTTAATTTGTGCATATTTTTAACAGAAGTACGCGAAATATTGCTTGCCTTTTCCACGTACTTCTTCGATGGTATTTCAGCTAAAGCCTGGACTTTTATCTCCAATTTAATAAAATTGGGTCAAAGGTGGTTGCTATAAATAGCTCCTCATTGTACTATCCAGTAAAATACAGGCTTTGGGTAGAAAAAATAACAATTCACTCACTCTTATTAAACGTCTTTAGGAATGTTTTGCATTTCCCTCGGGGAAAGATCATATTTAAATTTCGATCGACTCCCCACGGAACTGCCAATATAGCTCTCATCAGTTTCAGCAAGATTCATTTTTAATTCATACTGAAATTAATTGAAGGAAAAGTTGTCGTGACGTAACACGCAATCGATTACGAACAAAAGAAATTGGTCGGGAAATAAATATTGGGATAGTATATAATTAATTCAATCATACACCCACATACAACAGCTATTTTAAATAGGGTTATACCAGCATGTATTGTTATTTTCGACGAAATAAAAAAAAACCAAATTAGTAACTTCAGCCAAGCAATCATACCGATAAGGAGTGTCACAAAAACTCCTCTTATGAAATGAAAACACGAAAGAAAAATCAAGACATGGAACGCACTGTTGCTTTGGCTTGTCCAACAACACGATACCCCGTTTTGCTCGCGTTTAACTCGGAATCGAAGCCGCACGCGAACGTTTTAGCATATTGGCAATTGAATGGAATGAATTTCGTAGATGAAGTACAATTTTTTTTATTTATTGTCAATTGCGTATTCCATAAATTCGATCGGATTAGTCAGAAACAAAAAGAAAGCATTTTCACAGAAGAACTCTATTTTTTGGTTTATTCGATAGGCAAAGAACAGTTGTATGTTACACAAGCAGAAAACGTTTTAACAGCCCGAGAGTATCAGCTGCCCTCGCTTAGCTTATTATTATGATTATAGCAAGCAAAGTGTGCTTTAAAACTTGTACGTTCACGTGCATATGCCTCTTGCTGAGTCGCATCCTATCGCCAGCAGCATTGGAAATTCCATTCTCTCATTTTCGGTTGAAAGAATTTTAACAAAAATTCTCTGAACAATATGGAATTTTTCTTGGATATTTGAGACAGTTTATAATGTCAAAGTAAAAAACAAATTGCAAGAAATATCCTCCCTTTTCTGTTTACCCCCTCCATGAAACACCCATTACTTTAGACTCGAATATAGTTCTTCTTGGTGTGCGTCATCGATTGTGACGTATATCCGGGTTTTCGGCAGGTCGTTTATTTTAATTGCTATTTTAACATATAGCTAACCTAAAATTTGATAAATAAAATCATCAGGATCGTATTCAGCCAAATTCGAAAAGACTATGAAATCAATAATCACCAGCATCTTCTTCTAACTGAATATATTTCATGTTTTTTCGTGTATCTAGGCATATTTTTGTATTATTTAGATAAATATAACAATAAGATTAATATTCACTTCAAATAAATAGTAATTGACCGTAAGCAACAAAGTACACACCTGACAAGAACTGTCAGTGTGACAGTGGAAAAAGACGTAAGACACATTGTCGCTACGAAAGTAACGCCTTCATAGTATTTTGAGTTCCCGATTGATAGGTTGCGCTGGCGCCTAATCTAAACATCAACCAATCAAATTTTTGTAAGATTAGGGTTAACGTTTGTGAAACATTCAAACGGTTTATTATTGTGATATTTTGATTATGATTAATCACAGACCTGCCTTTTTTCCATTTCTTCCTACGTAATGTGATAAAAGGAGATTAACAATCGATGACGCACACCAAGAAGGGTATTATTTCAACCATATCTACCTTGAATTTAATAAATAAAATCATCAGGATTGTATGCAGCCAAATTCGAGAAGGCTATGAAATTAATAATTACCAGCTAACTGAAAATACTTGAGAACTTTCGAAATGCTGATGTTTTTTCGTGCAACTAGGCATATTTTTGTATTATCGAAATAAATATAACAATAACATTAGTATTCAATGTTCATAAATAATAATTGACCGTAAACAACAAAGTACAGACCTGACGAGAGCTGTCAGTGGGACATTAGAAAAAGACGTAAGACACATTGCCGCTTCGGAAGGTACGTCTGCATCCTATTTCGAATGTTGTAATTTCTCCGGAGCTTTCTCTCTTTCTTTCACAGAATGACTATACGGAACATAATTATTTGCCAAAACTGAATATACAATGTTAAATTTCCTTGGAAAAATAATAAATTAAAATTAAAAATTGACCTGTATTGAGATCTAATGATACATTGATGCTATTGCTTAAAACCAACTCCATCCTATATACAGCAGCCCATTACACTTCATCTCTCATTTAAACTCACATTACAATCCCAACTGAAGCTGTTCCTGATGCTCCCAAGATTAATATTTTTCATCTTTTGAAAATCTACCTTCACATCATTTCTCACCAAGCAATTTAATACAAATACTTCCACCTCGCAGAATATAAATATCGGTAGAACCGAATAGTCTTTGAGGGCATAATCACCTGTCAAAGATACCGTTCTCCAACCGCAGTAATGACATCTCAGGACTATTTCCGTTGTATCCACACACCGCAGGATGACTAAGAATCCGAATCGCAGAGACTCACAAAATCGAGGGTTTCTTTGCATGGGCGTACGCCGTTTGAAATCGGATAAGCTACAATTACGATTTATTGGAATCAAGATGAATTTCTGTTTAAATAAGATTTCTCCTCTAAGAGGTTTTTTGTTGAATTGGGATCATTAGAAATATAGTGAATCGTGATTTACAATTTTCTATCTTAGCCTTGAATAGAATCGCTTTTTTCAAGTAAAATTCCAGCTTATGTAAAGCCTTGGAAGGCTTGAAAATGTCAAGCTACCTATGGTGAAGGGGAAGAGAATTCGGATGGAGGAAGCGGTGAAATATCTAGGGGTGTGGATAGCCAATTATCCTCCAAAACCCATATGTTGAAGGCTGTACAGAAGGCAAAAGTAAGGGCAGCATAGCGGGGTAATGTGAAAGGACCGGGAGAGTGGAAGAGGAGGATAATTGGTAGGGCGGTAGAGCAGAGTATGCTGTATGACGCGGAAGTGTGTGGTGAGAAAGCAGGAGTGAATGCGAGGGTTAGACCACTTCTGCGGGTGCAGAGAGGGATACTCCTGAGGGTGGTGCAGGCGTACAGGACAGTGGGTGGACTGGCAGCAGCAGTACTGTCAAGGTCCTATCCATTGGACTTGATGGCTAGAGTCAGATAGAAACGCTGGAGGGGTGCGACCAGAGATGAAGTACAGGAATGGATGGATGAGGAAGTGGAAAGAAGGTGGAATGAGTATAAGGGCGCGCTAAAAGGAGCGATTGGGAGGAGAAGAAATTGGGTGGGCCGGAAACTCGGGGAGGTGAACTACTTGACGCAGGTGCTCACAGGGCATGGGTCGAGAGTGGGTTACCTCCACAAGATTGTGAAAAGAGAAACTGTAGTGTACGAGAGATGTGGAGTGGAGGATGATGTGGGACATGTGTTTGGATGTTGGGAGAACGAGGAAGTTTTGAAGAAGCTGGAAAATAAACTGGGGGATACGGTGTATTGGGAAAATATGGTGGAGATTATGTGGAGGGATAAGGAGGAGTGGCGTAGTAGAGAGCATGATTAGGGGAAGAGAAGGACTCGACATGGCATGTGATAGGTAGGAGTGATAGAAGGGAGAAGGTGACGGAGAGTGTGTGAGGGACCGCCGCCCGTCTTGAAGTATGCTAGGGTAGTGATTCCAAGGCGGGAGTAACGGCGAGTTTGAGGTGGGTTTGGTTGGTAGGCATCTCCGTGGGGATGAGTTCAACACTGTCTGGGTACTGGTTGAGGACCCAGTCGAACATGAGTTTCCCATCTCGCCCCGAAAAAAAAAGCTACCTATGTGTCTAGCAGCTTATGAAGGTTATGTGAGTGCGAAGGCCTTGCAAGGGTGTGATTCTTACTCGGAGAAGAAAAGCCGAGGAGAGAGAGCTGCGCAAGGGATTCGGTATCCAGGCTAATAGATCTGCAAAGGTCGCAGTGGGGTAGGACAAAGATCCACTCCTATTCTAATCTAATCTAATCTACCTATGACTGCCTTATTAGGAAACCTAAGACCCGGTTTGCACTTTTGATGGATGTTTTGTTCAATATGTGTTATCCTCTCAAATATTCTAAAATCATTATTATGAAGTTGGTATTTAGAATGTCTCATATAAGATGGAGAAAATAAGAAGATGGCGCATGTGGCCCGCGAGTTTTTGGTTGGAGATCCCTAATTTAACGTATTATAATTGAGCCACAGCGTGACTGGGTTTGTTAGGGTTCAATGAATACAAAAACAAACAGGTTACCAATGTTTCATTGAGAATACCGTATAAATAAGTGGTGTAGTGTTAAATTGTTTTGCCATTGGTCACATTTCAGTACGTATTATTCCATAATTAAATAACACGGAAGGTAACTTCGCATATTTGTATGTTTTGCCTTGACAAAGAAAATGAATTTGATTAAAAATTCTCCCTTTTATACCCTCGCTTTATGGTTATACGGACAACAAAAGCGAAATGGAGTTGTCGCGTTACGGAAATGTTTTCGACAAATAAATATTTTCTCTTGAATTTCTTATACAAACGCAGGTATCGTCTACCTAGCTAGTAATTTTCTGAAAGCACAAAACCCTTTTTCATTTCGAAACGACAAAATAACGGTGTACGGAACAAAAAATAATTATTCGGAAAAGAAACGAAAGCTGTCACCGTCAAACAAACATAAGCTTGTGGAATGTTCAGATTGTTCGACCTTGAACTTCCTCGACTTCCCTCTCTGGACAGCGAACCTTTAACCAAATTCAACAAGTTGATGTGATAATGTTTATTTAGAGAAAACTATTTCTGATGTGATATAAATTCAGACCAGCACGGCACAGAGAATGAAAGATTCACTTTTGATATGTTTAAACTTGGTGAAGTCTAGCAAGATTTATTAATTTAGAATATTTATAATAGATATTAATTGCATGCTATTTTAACAGATTGCAGTTTGGACAACTTACTATTTTTATATTCTATAATTTTAGAATTATCAAAATCATGACGCTTCTTATACAGTGCTTTTCAGATAAAAGTATCCACCTTTAATAACTTTTGTAATACTGGTATTTAGAAAAAATCCAAAAACACGTCAATTTATGTTGGAAGGAGCAAGCATTATGGCTTATTTAAACTTACTGGAAAAGCCACCCCCTCACCCCTAGCAGCATCCCCTTTATTTTTTTAAATTACTTTTCATATTTTTTATGTAAAATTTGGATACTTCTCTTTGAGCTGATTTCAAAAATGTATAATACTTGTAGGTTAAAGTG
>CAJUYH010012195.1:0-10269 GCA_910591685.1 Galerucella tenella | reverse complement strand
AAAAAAAAAAAAGAAATGAAGGGGGAAAAAAATAAAAAATAAAGATAGTAATTAGTGATAAAACAAAAAGAAAAATATTTTTTTGTCCGGTGAATCCCTGCAGTCACTTTTTAAACTCAACAAACACTGCCACGAACAATTAACGATCGCGTATGCCAGTTGAAATATATTGTTGCAGAAACGTTACACAGCACAATATAATTATTGATAAGACGTTCATGTCCGAAATGAAGTACATTATCAAGGTGGAAGATTGTGGAATTACAAAATAATATTCGTCGATGCCGGCAATACTTAACCAACAATTGAATATGTATCAGCGGTTGCGCACCTTGTACAAAAACGAATCGTCGTCAACCACAGAGCCGGTTAAAGGCGACTGAACGCTCGACCATGCCTTCGCTTCCATCTTCCCGTATCGTAACCACCTCTCCAACCACGATACGAGACCCGGCACCAGGACTGTAAACACTGTACAAAGCGCCCTTTACCCCCAATTTTTCACTCACAACAATTACATTTTCATCATGTTCTTCAAAATATTTCACTTTTTCGTCACTTTTCATACTGCTCTTCTTTCATTTTCTTCCTCTATTACTCTTTACAATGCATCTGCCTGACAATAAAATAAATATCTATATATACGTGTGTGTGTGCATTCACATTAATATATAATTAAATACATACCTGCATTTGAATTAGTTCTTCTTTTTACCTGTGTATATTATATATACATGTAAACTAGTATATGGACACATTTTTTATTAGTGTAAGCAACATGACCTTTCACGTATTTATAGTTTTTTTTTTTTTTAAATATAGTACGAGAAAATTGCGTACATGGTTGTAGAATAAAATTTATTTTAATCGCACACTCTCGAGAGTTGAAAGTTTCTATTCAAAAATAATAAAAGTGCAGAAATTTAATGACACAATGAGACGACGTGTCGATGGGATCGTGAGTATCGGAGTTTTAATAATTCTTCTATTGCAGAATAAAATCGTTTTTTTTTTATTTCTTTCCGTTTCTTCTTTTTTTTTTTTTTTTTTTTTTTTTTTTTTCATATAGAGGTAAAGGTAGAGTATACCTATACTGTGGCAACATGAGAATATGATTATAATGGACATAGTGTGCCATTATTGTCATGGTATATTATCCAGCGCCGTGTCGAAACTATCAACTTATCATTTTTATGTCTTGTACATTTGTGTTCTCAATAATGATGATCACTTTATATTCTATAGCTGAGGAAGCTCACACGGGTGTATGCAAAAGCCCTTGACACACTGCAGTTACATAATCCCTATAACATGAAATACTTGTTTAATTGAAATATTATGAATGACATGTAACAGCGACTTTTCAAACATTTTCCACATCTATTATTATACTTAATCATTGATACACTTATCATTAACAGTATATGCCCTTGGCAATAAATTGATATATTACTGATGATATAATGCTACAATAATCGATAATTAATCGTTCTGTCAATGACTGCGATACACTATATATTTATATAACTTTTTGTTCTGTGTTAACAAAAAATATATTTTATTGCTTTGTGATAAGGGGTGTATGTTGTACTTGATCCGGCATTGGACATGACCGCGTGGGGTGTGCCGCGCCTGTCTGTGCCATCTTCTAAAACATATAATATTGCTAAACGACTATTTTTCATGCGGAAAATTAATTTTTTAACATGACTGTTTGTGCTTGTGGTTGGTCATATGTATTATTCACCAGTTGTCTTTGCGTACTTTTTGAGATTTTTTTTTTATTATATATATGATTGGATGAAAATGGCGGGGAACTGTAGGCTTGTGTGGCAAAATAGTTTGTGCGCATCACGTTTGCGTCATAAATGATAAAGTGGGGATATATCTGTCTCCCGCGCTTCGACTTCAGCCAACGAACAAGTTTAATTTTTCTCACGATTCACCTCCGGCTACTTTGTACACCCTCAAGTAAAGACCGAATTTCAAGGCAAAGCATGGGCGGTGGCTCTATCGACCATCCAAAAGCCCTTACTTGCGTTTCTTTATTCCCTTTTCTTTCACTCGCTTCATCTTTACCCTATTCGCGACGTCATCTAAACCATAACGTTACGGAGGAGCAAATAAATATATAAATTATCAATGGGCTAAATGTTATTTTAGGTTGTATTATTATTTTTTTTTTTTTTTTGTCATAATGTTCAAATTGCAACATCATTTGAGATGATTGAAACTATCATGGACATGTCACACTTGATTTCATCGGTATTCATATATAACAAACGACCCGCATTCGTGTCAAAAAGGTATACAGGAGTCATTTTGAAATTTGAGAACTCTGAAAATTGATCTACTGGATGCTGATGGCAACTTCCGAGAGATTATTTAACTTGTATAAACGTTAAAGTCCACTAATTAAATATATCATATTCTTTATGAATAAATTATATTGATGAAATAATTGCAAACAATCAGTAGTTACAATTATTATTATTTTTTTTTTGTTTCAGATTAATTCCAATACTTGACTTTTTTAATGGCGATGACTTGACAATAGAAATATTTTTCATTATGCCATTCAGGAATTGCCTTCGTTACTTTAAACGTCATATCATTCAGATCAAAGTGGGGAACAAAATTACATATGTATATATGTCAAAGTTTTGAATGGCGCTTGATGAACCTCAGAGCATACTGGATTGTACGCTGACGCTGCATTATAAGAAGATGAGTGATCAGATAATGAAGAAATTCATGTGCAACTTCCATTGAAACATCGCGACAGCGACAAGGAAAAAAAAAAATACACTTCGTTAGAATAATTATCCAAAACTGATCGTCGACAACACCACGAGAAAACATAAAATTATATTTAGAATCACCTCAATGTCGTCCTCTGACATAGACGTATTTAGTATTTGGTATCCGATGAATAACAACAACGAAAAATAGAGGCGGAGTGTGGAGACGCTTCTATAAATAGGAGTGAACCCATTTGGAAATTTCGGGCAATACAGGCGTTATATATTTTCTTGTGAAAAGTCTCCTATTCAGGCATACAGTGGTAAATTAAATATAATCAAAATTTCTATAATTACAACATCGTTTCGCAGTAGTCATAAATAATTTAATTTAATTCTATAGAAAGTATGATAATTTTTCCAACATTAACTTCTAATTCCAATGTATAACACTCCAAGCTTGAGTTATTAACTTTGCATTTACTTTGGTATAGTCTTATCATTAAAATTCGATAAGGTACATACTACATTAAAAATTATCTCCACGGGAATTTTTTCGATTTGTTCGTTTATATTATTTCGTTGTATATATTATGTGTACATATGAATTTCTTTTTTTTTTCATCATATTAAATGGTATTTTTTCTTATTTTTCTTAGCTGTGGTTTTGCATGGCCCACATCACACGGCGCATTCTATCTAACGGACCTGCTGTGTCGGAGGTCAGTTTTATGCCAGTTTGTGCATGGAACTAAAAGTGTATTCATAAAGCTTGAGCAGACCAACCGTGACAGATAAGCTGTCGAGGATAAATATATTCCTTGAATGATCAGGGAATTGGATGAGAAAATTTTATTTCACTCGTGATAACATGATGGTGATGATGATGATGATGATGACAGAAGAAAAAGAAGGTTTGAAAAAAATATTATTTATATGAAATCAAAACTATCTGCAAATTTGAACGGTGTCACTACTGGATATAAACATACCATCATTAGAAAATCCTTTCAATCATTAAATCTGTATAAATTTCTATATATAAGCTTATATGTATACATATGAGTCCTATGTCAATTGGCAATTTATGAAGAACATTAGATATTTGTTTTCAAAAGGAAATTATCGCTCAATTAAATTCAAATTTTTTTCTCATTTATATTTGCTTCTTCCTATGAATTTCATTATAATAGTATGGCTATTATGAATATTGCTCGTAAATTTACTTGAAACAATGCTCAGTCTACATAGAGACTGTATCTCCATAAAACCTAATGGAATGGAGGCAATGTGACCGTTAATAAATCCTCCTTTGCTGTTCATTGGGATTAGCGAACTGAGGGTTGTCTTTCATCTTTATGTGAGCCATCTTAACTAAGGATTCTATTTCAGGTATATCTTATGCCAGTCCTTAAGACACATTGTGATATACGAAAAAACCAAACAAGTACCTGATGCATACCAAGAATAGTGAGGAAAAGTGGGGGCCTGAGATACAAAATTAAATTTAGGTTTCCCTTACTGATTTTGCATTACAAGTTATCTTTCACAACTTACTACTAATGCATGCATACTTTTCGGTTTGTATGCAATAGTTTGAAAGAAGATAGGATAATTTTTCGTAAAATTCAATACAAATGGCGCTTTTGTCAGTCAAATAAAGGAATTTATCATTTAACAACTGAACAGAACGAAAAATTGCAAATTACTATTGGTATATGTGGATTGTTAATAATACTTGAAAATTGGGGTGTAGCCGTGACTGAATTCCAAAATAAATAGAAAATATGGTGAATACGGGGAAAAAATTATATAGACAAATAAATAGCCAGGTAACACGGTTCCTTATGGCGTCTTTATAGTATTGCATAATAAAAAAAAGGTATCTCGTAATATATAGTGTGACGCCGACTACCCAAAATACATTCAAACATCTTTCTTTTTTTTCTTTTTCGTTGGAAACTTTTATTTTTCTTTTTTTTTCCTTATTTTTTCCCTTGAAAGAGAAAGGTGGTTGACTTTTACCTTAAAAAATTCACGGGTTGTTATGTCAAATACATATATGAAGTGAAAATTGGAGACATGCGGAAATTTCCGTAAGGACGTTGGAAAAAAAGGACTAGATGGGACCCATAGCGGAAACATCAGTTGGTATTTTTTTTCTTTTTTGTTTCATTGTTACACAGGATTTAATGCCGTTGCTGTACTATTACACCAACCACTGACAACGGTATGAGAGGAAGGCCAGTAAACCTATTTCAAATATTTTCTAGATACTTTCTGTGAGAATATTGAAAGTTGAGATCGTTCATCAAGTGGACCCATATCGCTCTCATCCTGCTCCAAACCAACATACACCACGAAGGGACCAAGACCATTCTAAGAAAGTGTCAAGATGCCGCCAGATGCTTAATCTCTTGGCAGGAGGCACTACCATAGGGACGCTCCTCGTCACTAAACATTAGCCATGTAGGAGCTTTTTTTTTTTTACCTGATAATATACTTATCAGTCATTGATTTTGACATCTTATGTCATTTTTTAAATTCGTTCTTCTCATGAATATAACATAATAAAATTTTAAAACTTTACCGCATATTTGGGAATGTATATAAAACTAATCAACAAAATGCTATAGAGTTATTGAAGAGATGTGAATATGTAAAAAAAATTTGGGGCAAGACTGTTTCAGTTGGAAGTTTGTAAAAATATTTATTAGAAAAAAAAATCTGAATTAGTGTCACTGAGCCGACGATTGTCATGAGCTTTGAAATTCAAGGATACGAAAAAAAAAAGGAGAAAAAAAATGTACCCGACAAGTAGATGCCCCACATGCTACACCATAAATTAAACTAAAAGAAGACCAGAACACACATTTAAAGAAAACAAATTTGGTGCACCTCCATTTATCATTGAATTTTTAATTAATTGTGTGGAACGTATAAATGCTTAAAATTGAATTATTCTATGTATTTCAATTTAAGAGAATAAAACAATCATTATTTATATTGAACATGAAAAAAAATTCAATGGAAATGAAATTACCCCATACAATCGGAAGAAAGGCGAGGAAAATGAGTTACCGCTAAGACTCGGTTACCAAATTCAATCTTGGTAATTGAATTTGTTGAGGGAGGCTTTTCAATGCCTAAAGCTAGAAGACACACCGTAAAAAAATATCTATGTATGTGAATATATATATATATATTCTCTAACACCATTGAATTACTTTGGGTTACGAGCAAATATTATTTTTCACAATTCATACTAAATTTGTGCACAATGCGTGTCGACCCAACAACATATATATATATATATATAAACAGAAAAGGAGAGAACCAACCAACTACCTATTTCGCAACGACCGGTGTGACCGGGCTTTGAGGAAGAGGTACCCGGAAATGCGAATAGCCATCAATAACAAAAGTGTTTCCCGTTTGAAAACCATTTTATCTATATGCGGGTGGTATTTTTGCAGCCATGAAAAATTTTACTATCCCATAGATGTCCATATGGTATACATATTGAGGCCGAAAATTCATTAAAGAACCCAAGCAAATATTTTAAAAGCAGTATAATTATTATTAATTTTTTTTTTTTTTTTTTTTCGTTATTGAATATAATTTTTGAAAATAATTTCGTGGCAAAGTAAAGAAATAAATTGACACGTGAATTGATAATTCTTTAGATGACACGAAGCTGAACATGTGTAAATAAACAACAAATCGATCAACACATCCGACAATGGAGTAAAAAAGGCAGTGTCACAGTAATAACAAATGACTTGGAGGATATTGTGGGAGTTAGCGGAAATCCATTACTCACCGTATAGTATAACTGCATGAAAAGTCATTTTCTTTTACTTCTCTTTTTTTACCCGACAATTGGAATGAACTCACAAATATTCATACGTGTGTATATTTCACTTATTCTTTTATTTTTACTGATAGCAATTTGCCGCATAACTTCATTCTTATATATCAGTATGTGAACAAGGTCGAGCTTAAACCTTTCTTCTTGAGGAAACAATCCATCGTTCAAAGGCTACGGGAGCAATTTCGCAATGTGGATGTACGGTCTGTTGGTATGCCCTCATGTTACGTTAGATATAATTATCCTCGGCAATTAATTCTCGTTAAAGTTTTATATGTTAATAGATGGTGATCGAATACTCAACTTGTATTTATAAAATTTAAATAGCTATTAAATACTGACATTGCCATATTTTTCTATATATTATTTTAGATTTATTGCAAGCCTATTTAGCAGAAAATTTTGGGTATTCTACAACGATAAAAAGTATCTCGAGTCGAAATAAGGATGGCAGGGAAAATACCGATTTCCCTGCAGATAATAAACTTTACGATTTAATTGTCCTCTTGGCGTCCAACCGCATGCAGCGGCTCTGATGAACGAAATAGCCAAGCGATCACCAATACCTGGATATCACCCGCCATTATATATATACATCTATTGTTCATTATATGCCGTACATATAGAAGGTTATTATTCCCAAAATTTGAGCTGAGACATTGTCAATATATTTTTCAAATAAATATCAACAATATTTAACAATGAATTGACTATTCATAGTTTCCATACAATCATTCTGTCGTTATATTGCTACACATGTTTGTGAATGAATTTTACAATTACCCTGCACACACCCTTTAACATTTAACAATTCATATAACAATAATATCAAATAATATTCAAAGATGAAACTGAATGATATGTATTCTGACATTAATGGACATAAAATATTTGCATTGAATACGATGGAAGTATATTCAATTATCATTTTTACGACATAAACATGATAACTCGGTCTTTCCACGCGGCTTCTTTCCATTTAAAAACTCAAAATTACACCCCTTTAACCATTGACTGTTGGGTGTGCAAATTGCTTCGAATTTTTATTACTTTTGCTCATGTGTGCATGAGTGCCTCTGATCGTTGATATCGTATAGATATCAGAGTTTATACAAGAGAATATGGACGCATGAGGACACACCACATTGGCAAGGTGGCGAAACTCAACTCCATATATATAGATATGTGTGTGTGTGTGTGTGTGTGTGTTTGTACGTGTATACGTATACATTGGTGGGGATTGACGTCGACAGGATCAACGGAGCGCGAACCGCACGCTCTATAACGAGCGGAGAGCCTAAAAACGGCGCCGTGCGTACAAGCGTAATTACGGGCCTTTATTAATTAGCCAATTAAGTCCAGCTCCGATCTTGATCCTTGCCGCATCCTGCCGCGCTTCGTTAAAGGACATGATTCGAACGTCCGACTCTCCTAATGTTGATGCGCATATATATATATATATGAATGGTGGTACATAGTAGTGGGCGCGTACACTTTCTAACAAACATTTGTGCACGTATTGTGAAGAGAGACGATCATCGTCATTCGTCCGTTACCGTCATTATTATTATTATTCTCATTAATTTCGCATTGACACTAATCAACAATTCCATACTACATGTATATATACATATAAAAATGTATGTATACATATATACATATATATGTGGATGTATGATTGTTTTACAACATTAAATATTTATATTGCGTTTGTCGTTCTGAAAGACAAACGTTTTGATTTTTGTATGCATAAAGTCTACAGGGGGGTGTCGAAATTTTCAACAAAAGAACATCTCACTGTATGTATGTATGAATTTTATCGTTCTCGAAAAGAGTACAGACTCTGTCCAGTTGTTCGACCGAATATAAATGGCGCGATCGTAAACGAATGCAGCAGTACACACAGGTGTCAGTCTAGACTCGTTTTATTGGATGCATTGAACAGAGAGAAATATGACGAGAGGGAGAGAGACAAAAAAGTATATATAAAGATTGTTGGGTAAAAGAAATGAGACAGAATCGTGGAGGAACCAGTTCAGAACTCTGCATTCATATTATATTCCTCGCTCTTACTACCTAGACGAAACGGGAATAATGGATAAAGAATAAAGAATAAAGAATAAAGAATAAAGGATATAAAGGATGCAGAGCAGAAGTCCCCGCGTTCAGTAGAGCTCCATGTTGAAAATATATATAGAAGAAATTTTTTTTTTTCATTGGCCGACGACACAGACGAGGTCGATGCGACTTGCAAAAATACGTTGATGAGGCGGACCCGCAAGTATCAGAAAGGGGTTGGAGTGTCTATATGAATATCAGTTAAAAAGTACGAGTGTATGTACATATATATATATTTAAAAATGCAGTAGCTTTGGAAAGAGTCGTGACGATGGTTTTAAAAGAGCAGGAAGAACAAATACATATGACTACATGCATTATATGTAGTTTTCGCGCTCATATACATAGATATATGTAGAGAAACCTGTGCGCGAATCGTTCCGGTCTCGTTCGTGCTCAACAACTTCGTTCACTGAAGGTCACTCTCGATTTTTAAAATTCACTATGCGCTCGTTGTTTCCTGCATCATACAGAATTAATAGGTTGCGCTTCTTCAACCAAGCGTATTTTATATTGACAGCATTGTGTATAAATTATAATTTAATTTCAGCAAATTGAATATTTAAGAATAATTTCATTATTTTTTATTTATCTTGGAGTAATTTGAAAAAAATATTCATTCCAATTTGCACTTTCTATTATTTTCAATCAGTATCCAAGAAGTGGAAGAGAAAAACGCTCCATCATGGTTCAGAAAATTGATGCGATGGAGAGTGTGAGGAGAAGAAAAAGAAATTATACAAAAAAATTGGATGATCCAATGGACCTTGACGATGAAAATGAAGGAAGTATATTCTCATTTCATCCTCTTCAATGGTGTTTTAACATGCTTTTCAACCAATCTTCAATCACACCCTTCTTCTCCTTCTTCTTCTTTTCCTTCTTCTCCCTCTCCGTAATTCTTCAATGTATATATACAGAAGTCGTTACTTTACGCTGTGTGCCACTCTCAAGTGCCTCTTCGACACTCGAAAACTTTCATTTTCACTCCTCTTTATAAAAATTCATCATAATAACTCTCTGTCACTTATTCTTTAATTAAGTGTACTCGTGTATATATATATATATATATATATATATATATGGTAATTAACCCAATTACTAAATTGACAGAAATTTGTTCAAGTTGAAATTGAAAAAACATTCTTAAATATGTTTTTTTTTTTTTTTCAGCATTTATCGTATTGTTATCGCGATAAATTTGATTGAACAGTAATTTTTGCACTTTGGAATATGTAAGCACATATTTTTCCAGTATACTATTTCAATATTGTATCAGTGTGGGAACTCAAATTTTCTGTGCTAGACGGTCTGGAAGCAATATAAAGTTATTTATAATTAGCCAAAGAAATACATCCGTATATATATTATACGTATACATACATTTGCTTTTTCTTTTTTACCGAAACCCACATACCAGTTCACATTAGCGGCGCCACACAGATTCAAGCGACAGTAGTATGGTTATGGCTTTACAAATCCGGTTTCTCAAGTATAGAAAATTCAATATAAAAAAAAAAAAAAAAAAAAAAAAAAAAA
>CAJUYH010012194.1:0-10269 GCA_910591685.1 Galerucella tenella | reverse complement strand
GTAGGTCCACTACCAAAAAGTAGTTCAGGACATTGTTTCATTCTTTCAGTATTAGACTGCTTCAGTAAGTTTTGCTTATTCTTTCCTCTTCGTACGATGACTGCTCCCTCCTTGATTAAGGTCTTAGAGAATCATGTCTTCCTGCTGTTCGGTGCTCCCAATCGTCTAATCACAGATAACGGAACCCAATTTAAAAGTGCACAATTCGCAAAATTAATCGAAGAGTACCAAATTAAACATTGCTTCACTGCTAACTATCATCCACAAGCAAATCCCGTCGAACGCACTCACCGAGTCATCAAGGATATGCTAAGGAGTTATGTAGGGGATAATCAACGCCAATGGGATACGGTCTTACCGAAAATTTCTTGGGCGATCCGCTCCGCACGACACGAAGCAACTTCGCTGACTCCCAACTTTGTCATGTTTGGACGAGAACTTCAGATACAGGGGAATAATGGTCAACCGAAGGGAAAGGGAATGGAATATGACAACCCAGAACGAAATCAAGAACTAGACCGAGTGTATAAGGATGTCACCAGAAGATTGCTGAAAGCACATGAGAGAAGTATGAAGACGTATAATCTTCGTCACCGTAACGAGTGTTTTTCCTTAGGGCAAAGTGTTTGGAAACGAAATTTTGTCATATCAGATGCTTCAAAACACTTTACATCAAAACTAGCTCATAAATATACGGGGCCTTATATAATTCACCAGATTTTGTCGCCATGGACATACGAACTCCAAGACGAGTCTGGGAAAATTGTGGGAGTCTGGCATGCCAAAGACTTAAAATCACATCCTCCGGATGAGCTTTAGTTATAGATCACTTAATTAGGTTTAAGGTGGTATTCTAACTAGGAATAGGTTGTTTATCAACAGGTGGTAGTTTTTTTTATACAGGATGTAATAGACATCATTTGGTAATTACGTAGCATTTAGTATTGTTTTTTTTTGGGTGTACTTGCCTGAAGACGTGTTTTCGGACGGAGCGAAAACACTTCTCCTGGAAAAGGGGGTGTGTTACGGTTTTAAAGCATGAGCGAATGTCACTCTTTCTTCCTGACTGCAGTTTCTCATTATCAGGGGAATTGTCTTTCTTCTGTATAGCATCTTCGCTGAAATAAAATATTGATTATTAGAGTAAGAAACCAATCTCTAATGAATGGTATCAGGTGCTCGACTTTTGTTTTGTTAGACTGATTCTTGGTTATATTTACAGTCTGTCAGTTACGGTTGACAGCTTGTCAATGATTGATTGTCATGGAACTATAAACTTGACCTAGCAGGTTCATCAACCTCTCCACTGAGGTCAAGGTTAAAATATCAATTAGTATGTTACTAAAAATTGACTGATAATTAATAGAAATATTAAGTGTCTTACCTGATCTTCACAGGAAATGCCTGTCTGTCAATTGTCTCGTTCTTTGTCATTATTCTTGCCTAATTAGCTTGACACTGGAAGCATGTGCTTTTAATAATCTCAAGTTGAGGATTTATGCTAATAGGATTGTGAGATCCATAATTTATAGATTGACCAGTAGTTGGTAATTTCTTGAAAAAGGATTCGATTGTGGATCTTGCCAATAGTGATTACTACGAGGCCGAACCATCATCAACAGGTAGGTGCTCAATTAACAAATCGAAACCCTATACATACTATTTTACATAGCGGTTGAGGGTTGTAGACATAGTTCACTACTAGATATTTCTGTTTTAGGCCTCTAATTTACTGTACTCTACTCTTCTCTTTTTGTATTTCATGGGAAAACTGAGCATGTGCTTTGATTTTGCTTGATATCTGCATGCTACTCAGAGATTTGGTTAGCGATATTTACAAAGTACCATTTACTTGAATTGACTGTTTGGACTCATTTACTCGCCTGGAAGGATCTTCGACTACCCGGTATTGAGACATTCCACCTCTCCGCTGTTTTCCGACTTTGGAGCCCCCTTTTGTTTCTCACAGTAACACCATAAACAAGGTAGGATCCATCTTTTTGTTATGTATACAAGAGGCTTACCATGGTGAACAGACTCTCTATATGACAGAGTTAAAGTTAACATACCCGAATTGAACCACAGTGTATCTATACATAGTGTTTGGAACCTTTATTATACAATTGATACCATTTATCTACAATAAGTAAATTGCTTGTAAACCAAAAGTATATACTCTTGGGCGATAACTTACCGTAATAATGAGTATTTTTAATAGGAGGAGGTAAGATTAATTTCATTTTGTTTATCAGTTTTACTTTATAGTTATCCATTACTTTACAATTATAAATCATAATTATATAAACATAAATTATATTAGTGTTTTGTCTATTGTATGACACTTGACACTGTCAATCCCGGATCATAGATCTAAGGTCGCGACTATTCTTACTTTTACTGTGCTTATATGCTTATGCACTTTTCATCTTCTCTATTTTGTGTACCAGCTCCGTCTGAGACGAATCTAGATTATACTTGTAAAATAATAATAAATAGTATTAGTTACCAACTAACCTGGTATTAATTTTTCTCATAATAAATACCACCCATGACCCCTCCCGACTGGAGTTTATGGTTGATTGCTTGAAGCTCACAAGCTCAACGTTCGAGAGAACAAACCTTACCCCGTTCCTGAAGGAATAGGACGGAACACGGTATATAAGAGATGAAGTGCTAGTTCACAACCCACTTCATCCAAATCAGCATGCATATACTCCGGGAAGGTCCACTGATTCGGCCCTTCACCAAGTGGTTGGCAGAATCGAAAGATCATTGGACAACAAAGAATCCACCCTGGATATATTCATAGATATTGAGGGAGCGTTTGATAAAACAACCTTTCCAACAATTACCTAACAACTCAACTCCAGGAATGTACCTCTGGTAGTAGGAGAATGGATACTCAAGATGCTCTCTAGTAGAGCAATAAGTATCAATGTAGAAGACATCACAGTAAGAGGACTGGTCATGAGGGGATGTCATGAGGGGAGTCTTATCACCCCTTCTGTGGAACATAGTCCTAGACACCCTGATTAATCACCTCAACAACAATGGATTCTACACAATTGCATACGCAGATGACATAGTTATCTTGCAGACTGGCAAATTTGTGAACACACTGTGCGACAGAGCGCAGGATGGGCTTAAATTAATTGAAAAATGGTGTAAGGAACACTCACTGTCGATCAATCCCAGAAAGACTGAGATGGTCCTTTTCACCAGGAAAAGAAGTTTATCGGGTTTGAAACCTCCCGAAATCTTCAAAAGCAAACTAAACTTTTCGGAAGAGGTGAAATACCTTGGTATTACCCTCGACAGGAAACTAACATGGAACTCTCATCTACACAACAGAGCAAAAAGAGCATATGTGGCTTATGAACAGTGTCGGAGGACAGTGGGACGCACATGGGGTCTGTCACCCCGTGTGGTCACCTGGATCTACACTGCAATAATAAGACCCATGTTAACGTATGGTTCTACAAGCAACGGCCATCCAAAAATTATATCAAATACAGCGAATGGCTTGTCTGAACATCACAGGAGCCATGAGAACAACACCAACCGCAGCAATGGAACTGATTACTGGTCTGACCCCTCTGGACTTGCACGTCAAGGAGGTTGCGTTAATGGCCATGGTACGATTGCGCACGGCTGGTGTAAACCCTGAAGTAGGAGTGGGCCAATTGAGGTTGAGCCTATGGCAGGAAGCGCTCACTGCGCTACCTCTGCTGCAGGCAGCCAACGATGCAATTGAACCCAGGTTTCTGTTTAACAAACCCTACAAAATTCAAATAAAAGAGAACACAGAACCAGACGCTGCAAATGCAATACGCATTTATACAGATGGTTCAAAAATGAAAGAAGGCTCAGGATGTGGAGTTTACTCGAGAGCACTGAGCCTCAAGATTAAGTGGGGAATGGGAAACAATACCAGCGTGGTTCAAACAGAACTGGCTGGTATCTCAATTGCCACAAAAGAACTAACCAGAAGAGGAACTTCTGGAAAAAACATAACAATCTGCACTGATAGTAGACAAGCCCTATTAGCCTTGAACAGACAACGTGTTATATCGAGGCTAGTACTAGAGTGCCACCAAGATTTAGCTGACGCCTCGGCAGATAACAATATTATCCTGAGGTGGGTTAAAGGGCACGACAGGAGTAAAGGAAATCGCATTGCTGATTCTTTAGCCAGGGAAGCCGCTGGACTGAAAATTCTAGGACCCAGTGACACCTACGGCCTAACGACTTCGACAATTGCGGAACTAGCCAAACGTTACACCCATGCTCAATCCCTTAAGAGATGGGATGGGATCAAAGGATGCAGTCTTGCCAGGATCACCCTGGGCGACCCTGGAAAGCTGGCGCCGAAGAAATACTTGGCGATGACCAGGAAAAACCTACGTTTAACAGTAGGATTTCTGACTGGTCACTGTCAACTAAGGAAACACCTCCATACTATGGGGTTAGTGGACACACCTCTATGCAGGATGTGTGAACAGGAAGATGAAACTGTCAGGCATGTCTTATGCGAGTGTCCGGAGTTATCGTCAATAAGAGAGTGTGTGTTCGGTGAGTCTTGGCCTACACCTGCCGATATAAAGGAGATGTATCCTAGTGACCTGACCACCTTCCTGAGAAGGACAGGATGGACAATGACCTAGGAGGACAACTCCTCGGGAGGATGTACAATGGGTCACATGTGGCCTAAGTGCTGTGAGCCTACACACTCACCCTCCCCACTCTACAGATACAGATACAGAAGGTAAGATACGATAAAGGAAAAAAAAAATATATAAAAACTAACTTAAAACTAGGTAAAAAGGAGTTTAATCCTGTAGATATAAATGACAGGATCTCTGAAATCGCAGCACTGCGATCCAATGTTGTTTACCCTAAGGGTGGCGGAATAACTAGGATCGCACCTAATGCGATCTCAGCCCTTAACAAAAAATCAAGATACACGAGAACTTCCTTTTGCAGGGAAAATGAAAGACCCCTAAAAATTCCGTCATGGGAATACTATGTCAGATATGGAAGTATATTTTTATTTTCTTACGAGGGCAAAAATACCAGAAAAAACCCTAAAACGTCAAAATCGGTAATTGAAGATAAATTACAACAACAAGAACATGTAACACGTCCATAAGGTATGATAATAAAGGTAATATTCGGTAAGGTAATGTGACGATATAAGGAAAAACGGGAAAAGGTAACAAAAATAAAGATATAATATGATGACTAAGTAACGACGAACGTAAGGAAATGTAGGCAGATAACAATATAGGAAAGGTAGTTTAATATTTCCAAAATAACCTTTGAACATAAAAGATACGATAAATTACGTAGACACTTTTCTCAGTGTATACATAAAGATAAGATATTGCGTTAGACATCAGGTAAGATAAGATACATACATTCTTGTATGTCAGTAAGATATAACATCACAAATCTCAGTGTTTGTTAGCAAGATAAAGATAAACATACACTATTCATAGTGTGTGTACACGGTAAAAATGAGATAAATTTCGGTATAAGATAAGCAGGAAAGATATATTTTGTTGAAGGAAATTCAAAAGTTATATTTTCACAATGAAAATCAAATCCAAACTTTTGAAATAAGATCAAAATTTATACACTAAACTTTAAACACTAAACAAAATAAGTTATCGTAAAGATATATTCCAAAGGAATCGATTGTTTACATGTATAGAATCTGTAACAAAACAAAACATATTTCTCTCGTGCTTTATCACAAGATACGATGAAAGGTAGGTAAGCTATACGGTAGATATACAGGGTGTCCCACGACGTTTTGACAGTCCAATTTCTCGAGAACTGTTCATATAACATGTATGAAATTTGGCAGATATAAACAGTCGAAACTGATGCTTATATTCATTATAAAATGACTTCCGTTTTTCCTGTCATTTCGGCTCACATGACCTCAACATAACTTTTTTAAATGGGACAACCGGTATAATATTACAATTTTGGATACATCATTTAAAAACAAATTCAACGATACCACACTTGTCATCATTGTATTGTGCAGTAATGATAATAGGGGCAATTAAATGAACATCTGTATAAATTATTTTATTGAAAAACGTAACATAGGGAATTAAAAAGTACAAGTAATTAAAGAAATTGTTCGAATTGATGACCATGTACATTGACACAATGTTCAAACCTTGTTAAAAGATTTCTTGTAAGTGATGCTGTAATCATTGCGGGTGTTACGGTCCGACATGCCTGTCTTATTTTATTCTTCAAATCATCTAAATCAATTGGGGGTGTGACATAAACTAGACCTTTTAAGTAACCCCAGAGAAAGAAATCTAAGGGTGTAATATCCGGAGAACGGGGTGGCCACAGAATCGCACCATTTCGACCAATCCATTTTTCAGGAAATGTGTTTTTAAGATATTCTCTAACTGGCCCAAAAAAGTGAGGAGATGCTCCATCTTGCTGCCACCACATTGTTTGCCTTTCATGTAAGGGAATATCTTCAAGTAATTCTGGTAGAGTATTTTGAAGAAAATCTAAGTATCTTTGCCCCGTTAATGTTCCTTCATAAAAATAGGGACCAATCAACCGACCGTTGAATAAACCGCACCAAACATTGATTCCCCATATTGTTTGAAAATTCGTTTCGCGCATCCACTTTGGATTGTCCTGCGACCAATAATGACAATTATGGCGATTTACAATACCATTGTTATGAAATCTACTTTCATCGCTCCATAATATTTTTTCTAGAAAACAAGGGTCATCATTAATGTGTACTGACATTTCAGCAATAAAATTTATTCTCCTTTCCGGATCTGCAGGAACTAAACCTTGTGTTAAATGTATTTTATAAGGATGGTATTTGTGATTTTTCAATACTCTTTGTATTGAACTTCTACTTATTTGTAATTCTTGTTCAAGAAATCGTATTGAGGTGTGTGGATTCACCTGCAGATAAGCCAAAATATTTATCACATTGTCATCTGTCTGAGCGGTCTTTTGACGAGGAACTTGATTTTTACCGCTTGGAAAACAACCAGTTCTTAGCTTCCGTTCGACATAGACAAAAGTATTTTTGCTTGGAGTTATTCTATAAGGAAAACGATTTCTGTACAAACTTTGAGCATGAGTTTTGTTTTTTCCACATTCTCCATAAATAAGTAGCATGTCAACATATTCATCGTAAGTAAATATTGAAGGCATTATTTACTTATTATTATAGTGTCTTTACAAAAATATGACTAATAATGACAGTTCTTGAATAAAATTCACCTAACAATAATGAATGACAACCTAAGTTGTTGATACTATTGTTTCACAGCCACCTAAATTTTTGAGTGCAAAATATTACTTTAATAAATTTTATAAAAATAAATAGCCCCTATTATCATTACTGCACAATACAATGATGACAAGTGTGGTATCGTTGAATTTGTTTTTAAATGATGTATCCAAAATTGTAATATTATACCGGTTGTCCCATTTAAAAAAGTTATGTTGAGGTCACGTGAGCCGAAATGACAGGAAAAACGGAAGTCATTTTATAATGAATATAAGCATCAGTTTCGACTGTTTATATCTGCCAAATTTCATACATGTCATATGAACAGTTCTCGAGAAATTGGACTGTCAAAACGTCGTGGGACACCCTGTACATATAACACCAAAACGACATATTGAGGTAAGGTATAAGTAGGAATATGGACAGCATTAACCAACTGTATGGAGACCTAATTGAAAACAAATGTAATTTTCCCGTCAACACAAACTGTATAATCTTTAGCAACAACACCAACATATATTATTATATATAGCAACATTTAATCAGATGCAAAATAAAATTGTAAATTATAATGGAAATGTGAACAATATTGCGAATCACATAATCATTTCTGCTTATCTTTTACTAGTCTTGCTATATTATATATTTTTTTGCGCGATCGACCTTTTTTGTTTATTTACAGCATCGGTTGTCAGGTCGGTAAGTTGTGTTTACTGGTTTCTAAGTCTAACACGTCGGTAAGTAAACTACGTCTTAGCCCTACATACATTTAAGTGGTCCTAAATAATATATTACTTCTATCATTACACAAAAGAAACAAAAAAAATAAGAAGATTGATATTTTTTAATGAACAGAATCGAACAGAACAATATAAAAAGTAATAAATAGCATGAAAACAATTTCACCAAAATTCAAATTATATTTTAAACTGATCGAGAAGTATAAATGTCACTGTTGACATTTCGTTCATTTCGAAGAAATTTAAATTATTTTATTCGAAATTCGAATATTTCAATACGATCGCGCAAAAAATGGTATAAGCATTTCGAACGTTAAGGGTAATACCGGTCTCCAGCAAACATTGCTGTCGACCGGTAAACAACCCTTACCGTTCTTGATACTTAATATACTATATATTATCTTTTATTCTTAGAACCTGTAACTGTTGCTAAAGAAGATGCCAACTCGGCATTTCCCATAGAACCTTCCTTTTGTACATTTTTTATTCAGTCTTAGTCTACAGCTTGATATTGTATGTTTGACAATAAATAAAAAAAAAGTTTTTAAAAACAAAGTTTCTGAAGAAACTTATATTATTTGCGCAGTCAGTTGGATTGTCACGAAAGGTATCCAACGCGGAAAACTTTCAACTATCTCAATAGTGAAGTGACAAACGAATCGGTCAGTGTTTTCTAAGAACTGTTCATTTTGGATTATCTTCAATCAAGGAAAGTTACCAAACTCCTTCGAAGAAGAAAAGCTGTCCAAGGGCAAATGAAGACCGTACTGTAAGTCAAACTATTTCAAGTATTTGTATAATATGTCAGACTCCTCTAGTGCTTCCCCTTCCTTTAGTGATAGCGAGAACGATCTAGAGTTAAATTTAAGTACCAAAATACATAAAAGCAATTTAGAAATAGATTTATTCACAAGAAACTTGAATTCATTTTCTTTAAAAGATAATTTAATAATGGCAGATTTACCTAATTTTACCAAAGGTCATGCTGAAACCATTTCAGATTTTGATGGTAATGAGAATGAGCTTCATTTTTTTTGGAAAGTATAGACAGTATTGTAAATCATTTTTATGATAATACAAATATTGATAATTACCAAAATATAATAATTTTCAGAACTATCATTAGTAAACTGAAAGGAACTGCAAGATGAGTCATTAATATTAGCGGTTGTAATACAATAAATCAAATAAAGGAAGAGTTGATTAGAAATTTTAGTGACCCAAGAGACGAAACTTGCTTGTCTCTTGATTTGAATAATTTAAGGCAAGGGCTAAACGAATCTCCTTATCAATTTTACGATAGAGTGAGAAAAGTTTTACATACCATTTCAAACTTTTTGGGTTTGCATGAGAATAATATAAATATACGCGCATTTAAATAAAACATGTATAACAATCAAGCATTACAAGTATTTTTGGCAGGGTTAAGGAATCCTTACGGCATTATGGTCCGAACGAAAGAGCCTCGAACCATGCTAGAAGCTTTTAATTATATAAAGAAAGAATATAATATTAGATATTTACAAACTAATTCCAATTTTCTACCTAACCTAAGAAACTTGAACAATCAAAACCGTCAAAAATTTTCTCAAGTAACACTGTCAAACTCCAAATACTTCTCGAAATTTCAATCAAAATATCAATTCCAATAGTAATCAAAGAATATTTCAACAACAACCATCCGGTTCTCAAAATAATACCCCTAAACCTAATAATAATTTTCCACGCGGTCCAATTCATAATATACAACCTCGAAAAAATAATAATCAAAGATATTTTACTAATGCACAAGTTCTAATGTGAGTGGTGAACTTTTCGACGAGCTTCTAAGGGATATTGATCTGGCATGTCATCTTTTCCATCTGAATCACCCACACATTCAAAATCAATAGCCATATCATCAGTGATATCTTCTTCATTCATGAGCTCTCCCAACTGTTTATCTGACAAATTTGTGTGCTGCCACATGTTGACTACAAAACAATCGCACAAAAATCGCACATTCACACTGCAAAAAACAGATGAAATGAGATTTTGCGTGTAATTTCAGCCCATCCAAGTATCAAATACTTGAAATTATATTTTTTTCCACAGTTTGTATATTTACTGGTATATATATATCAAATATTATCTTTCTCAATCATAATTCAACAGAAAAAAACTAAATATAAAATGTACAAATCCTAACCTCAAATTCTGTTTTCATAACTTTACGTGTACTCTGTCTAAACATCA
>CAJUYH010012193.1:0-10271 GCA_910591685.1 Galerucella tenella | reverse complement strand
ATTAACTAACTTTTTTCATAGCTGCAATATAATACTTCTTTTTTTTTGTTTCGAAACTCCTGCTCGTTTATTGGAGGAATGGTTTATTGGGTGTTCATTAGCAGGGGTAATGAAAAACATTAAACAATACAACAACGAAAGCGGGCGAGTTTATGAAAGAAAAGCAGTTTTGGAATGTTCTTGATAAATAGTGAAAGAAAATTAAAAATTGGTTTTTTATGAGAGAAAGATGTTAATTGAACTTGTTTTATTTATTTGTTTTTTTCTAATTCTGAAAACTTTGTCTAGAAGACCCTTCGGTTAACCAAGATCTTGGAGCATAGGAAAAAACATTAATAACATAAATCCAATAAAAGCAATGCATTGGTAGTAAAGCTGATGTCCACTTTGGTAGTTTCGTTCAAAATAACTCATATTATTATATTAGGTACATTCACCGTGCAATTGCAGATTTTTCGGAATACTTAAGTATGTAAATAAGGCACTAAGTCTAAGGATTAACAGAACTGGCTGGTATCTCAATTGCCACAAAGGAGCTAACCAGAAAAGGAATTTCTGGCAAAAACATAACAATCTGCACTGATAGTAGACAAGCCCTATTAGCCTTGAACAGACAACGTGTTATATCGGAGCTAGTACTAGAGTGCCAGCAAGATTTAGCTGATGCCTCGGAAGATAACAATATTATCTTGAGGTGGGTTAAAGGGCACGACAGGAGTAAAGGAAATCGCATTGCCGATTCTTTAGCCAGGGAAGCCGCTGGACTTAAAATTCTAGGATCCAGTGACACCTACGGCCTAACGACTTCGACAATTGCGGAACTAGCCAAACGTTACACCCATGCTCAATCCCTTAAGAGATGGGATGGAATCAAAGGACGCAGTCTTGCCAGGATCACCCTAGGCTACCCTGGGAAGCTGGCGCCGAAGAAATATTTGGCGATGACCAGGAAAAACCTACGTTTAACAGTAGGATTTCTGACTGGCTACTGTCAACTAAGGAAACACCTCCATACTATGGGGCTAGTGGACACACCTCTATGCAGGATGTGTGAACAGGAAGATGAAACTGTCAGGCATGTCTTATCCGAGTGTCTGGAGTTATCGTCAATAAGAGAGTGTGTTCGGTGAGTCTTGGCCTACACCTGCCGATATAAAAGAGATGTCTCCTAGTGTCCTGTCCACCTTCCTGAGAAGGACAGGATGGACGATGACCTAGGAGGACACCTCTTCGGGAGGATGTACAATGGGTCACATGTGGCCTAAGTGCTGTGAGCCTACACTCACCCTCCCTACTCTACAATCAATTCAAATGCACCTAATGTCAAAGTCAACTGAAAAATGTCACCAATTGATCTGTCAACGTCTTCAAGTTTTGCCAACCTATAGGCTATAAATTGCTCTATGCATTAATTATAAATTGTATTTGCAGTTGGTAAATTCAATTTATACTGATAAGCAAAAAAGTATCATATCAGAAAAAAAGGTTTTCTTGACACCGCCAATGGTTGAAAAGAAACTGAAAATCGACTGAATCGACGGAACAAGTTTGTTGTTTCAAGTTGAATTAGTTTATCGATCCACGGAATTAAGTATACACAAGCCGTAAACATGGCAAATATGTTTAAAAGCAGCATAATTAAAATTAATTCGTAATTTCCGAATTGAATGGCATCATTGGCGGTTAGTTGCCAGTATAATTAACGGATTAAAGAAGGCTTTGAGTAATTCCGCTCTGTGTGGATATTTTCTATTGCCATTGACGTTGAAAAGCAATCGTGGTGTACGATTCATAACTATTAACAAGGGGCTTAAATCACATAAATACTGCATTCTACACCCAGTACCGAATAATATGTGAGTCATAGTTTTCTGTATATTGAATGAAAAAACTTTTTTCTTCTTCTTCTAGCCAACTGAGAAGTTGAACTTCTCTATTGGTGGTCAATAAATTTTTGTATTATTAACCTAGGTCAATAATGGACTAATTCAAATATTTTGAGAATCCAGAGATAGTAGTTCAACAAAAACGTATGCAACATAATTTTGTATACCCATGAGATTGTCTTTAACACATTTGCTGCTTGCAATTATCTGTCAATATAATATTATTTGAATAAAAATGCCATTAGTTTAAAATTCGCGCTCAACCTAAAATGACTGATGACATAAGGAGTACGTTCATAATCTATGGAACGAAAACAGAAAGTGTACTTGTCAGACAGACGACGGGGTAAACGCTTCTAGTGGTGCGTTTGTGAGCCAAATTATACGAGGCTTGTTCAATTGAAACCCATCTTTGGTCCAGGAAAAATTTATTGACATGTGCAGTTACAAATAACTACCACTACAATTGAGGCACATATCCCACTGTTTCACCAACCGATGTATACCCTGCTTATAGAATTCTTGTGGCTGCTGCTGGAAGAATTATTTCACCGCGTTTTGTACTTCTGCGTCCGACTGAAAACGGTTATCTTTTAACGCCTTTTTTAGTGGCCAAAAGATGTGAAAATCGCAAGGCGATAAATCGGGACTATAGGGTGGATGCTCTAATATCCTCCCTTTCTTTCGTTGCAGATTTTCTTTCACTACGTTGGTAACATGAAGCCGAGCATTATCACATTTGGACGGATTGTTAACAACAAACGCCATTTCAAAGTCACAATACTTAAAATCGCTGTCAAATATAAACGAAATAAACAGATCAGTGTGACGTTTGCATACACTACTAATGTTGGAAAACGTCAGTTGAATGATTACAATTGTTTCCAAGGCTAACCTGACCAAAGATGGGTTTCAATTGAACAAGCTGTGTATGATGACGTTGTGCCAAACATGTAAAAATCATGTAATTTCCCCATCCCCTTTCAAGACCTCATCACCTCAGCATTTAAGGCTTTTTGTGATCCACGTTATACCGTTTATGTGTAGAGACCAGTAGTCCTTAACAGGCTGGACAGTATTTTCAATGGATTCTTCTTCCTTGGGTACCTTCTCTATGAGGGTTCATTGACAATAGAAGATCTTATTCAAATTTTGGTGAGACAGAACAAAGCGAACGGAAACAATACACCTCAATTAAAAATAGCAGTTCTGGGAATTATTAAAGGAAGCTAAACGAAGAAGTCTAAATCCTTGTTAAAACAAAAACCAAATGTTTTTTTATGTATTTTTCCATTTAGATATCTGATATATGTGACAAAAAGAATTTTGTCGGCTAAAGAACAAGCGGAATTAGATGCAGCAGTCTGGCAACAACACGGCGGATGTGAATACACACCACATTATATATACATAATTTCCTAAATATTTGTTTCTCATATATATATTACACATTTGATCTCAAAGTGTTAAAAATAAACCTAATAAACAGTGTTTATTTACTCTTGAAATAAGTTTAAAACATTAACAAATGCCATTCGCTCTCTTTCTCTCTGTGTGTGTGTAATTTGTTTTATATTTAGTAGGGTAATTATAGTTTTTAACAATTTTAATGAAAAATAAACAATCCCACTTATATAAAATTGGATAAATTTAATTACGTTACGCCGAAAAATGTTTCTTGGCATAAACATAATTTAGTGTTTGTTTACATTGTCTAATTTCAAAAATTGGTTTTCTTTAAATTCTATATACAAAATATATATTTACATAATTTGAAATTTATCGATCATTTAATAATTTAATTTTCGAACAAATATTATTTGATAGTAGAGTCTTGGATGTTATCCAGATTAAAATTTTTTTGTTGAATATTAACCAGATTTTAAATTTTTATTACGAGTATCACCAGAGACTGGCAAATGAAGTTGAAATAGTTTGACAAATTTTTATTTTCCTGGCAAAGAGCCCGAAGGACTGTTGTGACTATTTCCAAGGCTGTTGCAACCTCTAAAACTTAACAATGACTAGAGACTTAATAATATTTTTAAATTCGATCAAGATTCTTGGTTTCCATATTAAACGAAACAACCATTGACTCTTGGCAACAATACGGTTAAAATAGAAGGCCAATGAACACTCGTCCACCTGTTTTGGTAGAAGGTACTGAGCCTTCTCTCTCTTTCAAGTAGTGTTATTCATATTACCCTCATCTCAAGCAATATTTTTGGGCAAACAGATCGATTCTTCGGCTGCTTTGACAAAACTTATTTCTCTTTATTCGAATCGTATCTTCACTATTCACTATTCGTTCAATTCACAGGTTTGTTCCAACTGAAAATTTTTTGACAGTTTGAAGAACCAATCAAATTTCCTCATTTTTTATCATATGAACAATTCCACCCAATCATGTCAACATTACACTGATAACAGACCATGGGCAATTTTCACGTTACTATTATACATATTGATTTATTTCGATTTTGAAGTTTCGAATATTTAATATTTCGAAATGTCACATTTAACTTTTCTAATTGTTCCTATGTTAATTGCAGCTTTAAATAAATTGTGTTAGCTCTGTATTTTTTTTATAATTAGCAAAAAATTTTCTATCCGAATTACCCTCGGACATTGATAAATGCTCAAAAATTTTATGACAACTTTCTCAAGCTTGTTGCTTGTAGGCAACAGACCTCCACCTACGGCGTCGGTCTGTTTCCAAGCAGCAAGCTTTCGAAATCTGTCATAAAAATTTTTCGAACAATTATCAATGTCCTTGGGTTATTATATATGTGTATAGACCGTATACAGAGTACAGACCACCAAAAAATGTGATTACAGTGCCGTACTTGGGAGATACTCATTTAATAAGTTCCGAATATTCCGAACACCCTGTATAAGGATAGGTATTTGGAAACTATGCACTTCTACATATAAAATTACAAGAGTTAAATACGAGAAATAAATTTATACTTAAAAAAACGGAGAGATTTTTATTAATTTTATTAATTGACATAAAAAAAAACAAGAAATTCTAACAGCAATGTCTAAACGAAGCAAGTCTAACCTAGAAAAATTGCTCAAAATGACATTCTGCTCTATGCACTTTCTAAAATATCTAAAATCAAAAGTATATGCTACTGCGATCAATAGCAGAGAAGAACTTTTTCGAAGAATAGAGAATGCCTGCACAGAAATCAGAAATAATCCAGATGCGATCTGAAGGTCCGTTCGCAATATTACAAAAGGACAAGAAAGTGCTTAGAGAAGAATGTAGGTGATTTTGAGCAATTTCTGTAGGTTAGACTTGCTTCGTTTGGACAATGTTGCTAGAATTTCTTGTTTCCTTTTCAGGTTAATTAATAAGATTAATAAAAATCTCTTCATTTTTTAAAGTATGTATAAATTTATTTCTTGTATTTTACTCTAAATGTAAAGGTGCATGGTTTCCAAATACATATCTATCCTTATACCGGGTGTTCGAAATATTCGAAACTTATTGAATGAGTATGTTCCAAGTACAGCTCTGTAATCACATTTTTCAGTGGCCTGTACTCAATTGAATTTCTAGGATGCTTCTTTAGATGCATTAAATATATTTCATTTCAAGCTAAAAAATAAACAAAAAACCTCTCCGATACCATTGTTAACCCCCAAAACGTGCATAAACTATAACTTTGACGGTAAATTTTTGGTAGTAAAATTGTCTGCGTCGAAATAAAAAGGAAATAAGTAGATTCTATTTTTTATACTCTTTCCAATTATGGAGAGCAATTTCAAAAAAATCTATATACAGGGTGGTGTTTGTAGGAAAGACGAGTTTTTGTTAAGCCGGTCCTGCATTATCTTTTTGGAGATGCTTTTGATGGAGTTTCTAGGTAATGGTTATCAAGTGTATCAAATTTCGAAATAATATACAGGGTAACTCGGAAGTTATGAGGTTCGAAAGAAGTGGTATAAATTTATAAAACACCCTGTATCTCGGTTAGGAAGTGCAGACGACTCATTAAATATAGGTTTTTGGAAGCACCAAAATGATCCCATTCTACAGTTAAAGTTAGGCCCTTTCCCAATGAAACACCCTGTATCTGTATTGATAGCGTAATGACTAAGTGAAATGAAGAATTCTAGACACAGGGTTCGAAATCTGGTCGCGGTAATAGTTTTTATTTATTATATTGTAATAATAGTAACTACAAAATCTTCCATAATAAATTTGAAACATTCATTTCTATTTCGTTGCCAAATACGAAACTATTATTATAGTCATCTATATCGAAATTCCGTCAAGTTTGTTGTAAACACTTATAAAAGACAATAACATTATAATAACAGCGACAATAATGTACCAAACTTATGCCATCATTTCGAACTGACACGGTTGTTTTATGTCTAGACAGTTTCTCGGAAGTTTCGGAAAGTGCTCGCTACTCTCTATACTTCTGATAGTACGGGTGACTTACATATGGCTACAAAAATACTGTCAGAGTTTCATATAAACGACAATAACAAATTTCCTGGCACTAAAAAGAGATAAGAATCTGTTTCTATTAAATCATGCAAGTGTTGCTGTATAAAATAGAGAAATAGAGCAGATGTAAGTAGGTGTAGTGAGCTCAAAATCTTCTCGTATTATTTTGACCCAATCTATTGTGGATAAAAGTGTGGTAAACTCACGTAATAATAATTTCAAATTAACTGACGTTAATAACGTGGTTTAAGTTCCAAGCGAGAAGAAGAATTAGTAGATCAAAATGTCAGAGGTCAGAAAATACCTTTAATTTTATTTTTTAATATTCAATGGATGATTATTCTCTTTAAACAACAAAAGTATACCAAGAAAGGTATGAATTACCATTATTAATATTAATTAAAATCACTCATATCATTGTATGTTAATAATATCGAAAAAATAAAACCGACCATTGTTTCTTACATTTATTATAATTTATTGATATGAATGAATTTAATTACAATATTTTTAATGGTGTTTATTCTGGATTAGAACGTTATTTATTCCGTTTTATATTGTGACGCATTTGCGTTTTTATAAATATTTAATGAAATCCAACTAAGCACAAAAACATTACTTGATAAAAATCGTATAAATTCATTGTTTAACATTAATCGATTCGCTATTATTTACTCTACTAATAAATTAAATGATTTATCAGATAACGTAACACCTTGGAAACTCACATGAACACATTTTAAAGGGACATAAGCATAAGTCTGCTTTCATAGACCTTCATCTTTGACACCTTTAATAGCTCCGGTGATTTTGGCAGCGTAACAACCAAAAATGGTTATTTTTGTATCCAGTATTTCGCGCATGAGATGCAAACAAAATTTTTTCTACAAACGTCAAAAATATTGTTCTAAAATAAGTAACATGCTTAGCTTAATATAAAAAATAGTATTGAACTGGCTTAAACTGTTTTTCCAAATCAAGTAATTACTGTAACTATGGAAATGAAATGGCATTTGTTGACAATTATTTCAAAGTGACAGTTCTTGATAATTATTTTGGAGTGACTTTTTATTCGCGTCAATTTCGTGCGTGATATTTATAACTGTAAATAAAATAAAATAACTGTAAAATAAGCAGTACACCTAACTTGACAGATGCGGCCAATTAAGTAATTTCGAATCTTTTACCGGAGAAATCGAGGCGCCAGTATGAAAATGCATATCAGCAATTTAAAGAGTGGTGTGAAGCAAATAAAGCCAGAAAAGTATCCGAAAATGTTCTGTTGGCATATTTTGCAGAGAAGTCTAAGAAGCTGCAGTCTTCCACGTTATGGGCAATATATTCTATGTTGAAAGCAACACTCAATGTTAAAGAAAACGTGGATTTTAAGAAATTTACCAAATTGGTTCCATATTTGAAAAAATTATCATTTGGAAACTATCCTAAGAAATCTAAGGTATTGACTAGAGAGGAAGTTGAACAATTCATAAGAGAGGCAGATGATGAAACCTATTTGTTGGCTAAGGTAGAATTTTGATAATTGTTTTATGTGTTATTTAAATTACTGATTTCCTTTTATGTTGTTTTAATACTGGGTATTTCGGGTGCTTACTGCTGTGAGGAACTCACTAAAATGACGGTCGATAACATAGAAGATAAAAATTCCATTTGGATTATTAAAGTAACCGATACAAAAACGAATATACAACGAATTTTTGCAGTTTCAAATTTAGTTTATACTGACATTTACCGAAAATATGCGGCTCTTCGTCCAATTTATGCTACCAATCGCCGATTGTTTTTGAAGTTTCAAAATAAGATGTTTTAACCAAGTTATTGGAGTAAATAGTTTTGGAAAAATGCCTAGCTCAATAGCAAAACACCTAAAATTACCAAATCCTGATGCCTACACGGGCCATTGTTTTCGGAGAACATCAGCCACATTCCTTGCTAATACGGGGGCCGATATATGCGTTTTGAAGCGACATGGAGGATGGAAATCTTCGACTGTGGCCGAAGGATACGTGGAAGATTCTATCAACAATAAAATTCAAATATCAAATAAAATTTTAGACTGTGAAATTTCAGGATCAAGTGCTGTCACCTCTACGGAAGTTGCTTGCAAATCAAAAATGGATAGTCTTCCAACTCCCAAAACTACGATATCACGAGCTGAATCTGAGTTATCTGGTTTAGGAATAAATTTTGGTTCGTGCACTGGCTGCACCATTGATGTTAACATTGTAAATAATAAATAAAATTAGGTAGTGTTAAATTTTCTCACAATTTGAAAGCCTTAATTATTGTTATATATTAATAAATAAATTATTTCTTGGATTTTTGCTTGATTGAGGAACATAAAGGTTAAAATATAAAAATCCCATAGAGTTTACATGCAGTGTGCGAAGTAAGTATTTCGCGCACACTACTTTGCGCACGGTGTGATGGTAACGAAGTAAAATGAAAAAAAGGGACATCGCATATTGTTGTCAATGCGCGAATCTTGTAATTTTTTGTGTTTGTAGAAAAAATTATATAAAAGTATTTTTTAATATCTTTGGAGGCGTCAAATTTTTTACATTTTGCGCCAATTTTTCAATCTTTCTTTCCAATCCATGTCTTTTTATCTAGTTTATCTCCTATTTTTTTCTCCTACGTTTTTCTTGGTGTGCCTCTCCAATCTTTTTGACAATTTCCAATTACAGTTGAGCAATTTTAAGCTTAATTGAGACGTTGATGGCCGGTCAGAGTGATGCAAATCTATTTTTGAATATTGTTTGTAGAAAAAATAAGCTAAAAAGAAAATAATTTCAAACTATCTTCGACTAAAATTGGGATTGAAAAAAAGTTCAGCCGCCACCATCAGTGGACTTAGCGAACAAAAACATCGGTAACGGACACGGGATCGAATAGACAGAGAACGCAAGGTTAATAATCTGGCTGTACTAGAGAACTTAATTCTATTACATCGTAGTTGACTGCAGTGGCTACACCTCCGTCGACTGGTCGATATCCTACATAATTAACAATGTGATATCGACCTGCGGGTCCCCCGAGGCAACAGACGCTGGCTGTTTTACCCCCTATTCTCACTCCTTCAACTGCTGATTGACCAGATTCTGTCGCATGTAAACAAACAATACCAAAATTTCTGATGTAGAGCGGCGGACGAGGGGTCAATAATTATTGGAGGCATGCATCGATCGATGCACTATGCTATGCAATTTGATCGACTTATATAATGTTTCTACCATGTGAAGATATTTAACCAAATGTGGATGGAAAATTAACATAATCAAAAAATTATCAAAGTATTATTATTTGTTGGACAAATAATTCCTGTAGGCAGATTGAGATCTCAGAAATAACTGACTAGTCGCAGGAAGGGTTGGCTTTTTAACAACAGGAGATGCTAGTGGAAAAACGAAAGGCGGGGAAATGGAAGTCGAATTTGTTTCGAAAAAAAAAAACATAGTATGACCTATTTGGCTTATGCCCGTATTTATAGTCGAGACTTGAGACCGAGCTCGAGCTTGAGAGCGCCTTGAGACGAGAACGTATTTTATAGTCGAATCTCGAGACCCACAGCTTGAGAAACGCTGCAACTGCGCATATGCGAACAGTGGCGGCAAATTTTCTCTGTCAGAATGCAAGAAAATAATATAAATATTGAAATAATAGAAAACTGAATATAAGTACTTTTTTTGCAGTGTTGAAAATGCATGGAACAGAAAAGATATAAAAGCGTGTACCTACGTAAGGGTCTCGAGTGCCAATAACGTATGACGTTACCATCGCCCCGTGAACTGTTTTCCTCTCTTTTCCGTATACGTACGTTAAGCAATAAATACGGCTTAAAATTTGTTGCATTGCTGGTAGAAAGCCGAATGGCGATTATTCAGAATGGAAAAACGCTA